>CAXITT010000038.1:2296668-2327996 GCA_964033795.1 Lymnaea stagnalis
TTTTTTTTTTTTTTTTTTTTTTTTTTTTTTTTTGTTTTTTTTTTTTTTTTTTTTTTTTTTTTTTTTTTTTTTTTTTTTTTTTTTTTTTTTTTTTTTTTTTTTTTTTTTTTTTTTTTTTTTTTTTTTGCTGGCCAGCTAAAAAAAACTGCATTTGAAACTGAAAGGAAGTTTTCCCATGTAAACCTTGGTCCTATTGATTTTATTTTTATTGCTTAAAGCTCCTTTCTTTCTACATTAAAACTGCCCATAGAAATTTAAATTTGCATATGTAACTCTACTGTTTCCTTCTTATCAAGTGTCTCAACAGTACTATTTCTGTGGCAGCTGTAAAAAGATAATGGCTTGGACATGCCTCCTTTCAGCATCTGTTCCAACAATCAAACAAGAACAACCATACCCTAGCTATTCTCTTTATAATCCAAAAATTTGCTTCTCGAGTGTTTTAACGATGGTCTAAAAAATCTATATGCACATAAAATTCCATAAATTATTTCAGATTTTCTCTGAGACAACTTAATTCACTGTGACCAGACTTCTTAAGGAATTGACTTTGAAGTTATTGTGAAGTATTTGAGTTTTTTAATAAAAAATTTCTCTTATGTCTTATCGGAACCCTCACATTTTTTTTTTCAAAGTTGTTTTAATATCTCTCTCCAGTCTAGACCCCAGGGAACGGCCTTAGACACTCCAAATGTATCAATTGCTACACCAAACCAAGGAACACACGGAACAATACAGGCCATTCTGGCAGGGGGTAAATCATCATTTCTAATACCAAACAGTTAAATTCTTGTTCAAAAGTTTATTGTTAAGTTTTTAAAAGTGGATATTGTGTTGTTGCATTAGTTCCCTTCAATGGTGCAAATAGTGTGATTGTTATTTAATATTTTACCACACATTCAAAGGGCCAATGTTATATTTTTGGCTCTGCTGGTAATCCAAGTTGAGAATTACAGATCACAGTTCATATAATTTATAATACATGACTTATCCTCTTGACTTAAATGGATGTATATAATGTTAACTTCGGTAACTATAATGTATTTATGAAAGGCACTGCTATATTTTCATAGTACCTTACGGATTTTAAATTTTATTATACTTATACATGGATTAAAATTAACAATTCATCCAGTATTAAATTATGTTGTATCTGTTGTGAAAACAAAGTTAACATCCATTCACTGTTGGATTTTCAACTTAACACCCTTGGTCAAATGTTTCGTAGTTTGTTTTCAGAAAAACTGCCTTACTTAATGCACAAAAGAAATGCTCTTAGTGATGTAACAGTTAAAATTATATAAACTGTATTGTTATGCAATTACTTATATTTTAATATTTTTAAATAGGGGAATTACAACTTCTCACCATGTGTTATGTTTACCTTCCAGATCTTCTCAACAGCGCTGATATAGCAGGATTGTCCCCCTTAGTCTATCATTTGAGTGGGCAAGGCCCAGGACCATTAACTGCAGCCTTACAAGCCTCAGGGGTTACATTTACACCAGGGTAATTACTAACTTTGCTATTCCAAACTTAATATACTCAGTCTCAAATAACACAATTTAATCAAAAGGTATGTGTACAGTATAGCCTTCAGACACAATTTAGAGATGTTCAATAAAATAAATTGCTGGCATTAACTCTGTGTTCAGTTGCTACAGAACTTATTTTCAGTCCACAATGCTAAGTAATCAAAAATATTCAAACCTCTTACATTTTAAGAAATAAACAAATTTAAAATTAATTTTCATATCCTTTTTGTCCCCTGTCAATGAGTGTCTAGACTTCATCTATTATCTATAAGCTCATGAAGTCTTTTTATGTTAGGTTAGGCTGCCACAACAGTAAATTTTTAAAAAAAACTGTAACACATCTTTGTTAGGCTGGATTTTGAATGCTTCTTTATTGGAAGAACAAAAAAAAAAAATTAAAATTTGAGAGTTACATGAGGTTAGCATTAACGTAAATATAAGAGTAAAGTTTGAAGCTTGTTTAAAATATAAATCATCACATTGTTATGAGTTAAATTATATTTTTATATATATATTTCTTATTATACATTTAAAAGTCAATTGTTCATGTGGTTTTTCTTGTACTATTTAAAAAAGTCACAGGTCACTTTGCATCTTTAAAATAAGTTCAATTCAAATTGAAAAATGGTTGGGAACCTGTGAACTATTTGTTTTAATAAACTTACTGTAATTGAAATTAGTCACTTATTTAATGAAATATAACCCTTTTTTTTTTAAAGGTAAATGTCATCTTTGTGAATCAGCTGAATAGATATTATAATTGAACACTTGTTCCTCAGCGGTACCATGTCCATGTCTTCGGCTCCAATCCCTATATTGTCTCAGAAGGGTAACCTTATAAAACAAGAACCCGGGTCTCCAATGAAAAGTGATCAATCTGCGGGCGCAGCATCCGTTACACCTCCTCCTCACCCATCTGGAACGCTGCGGGGCTCAGACGAGCCAATAGATAAACGACCTCGATTAGATAATGATGGTTAATGTGTGCTAATTCAGTAAACAAAAAAATTACATAGTTTAACTTACACCATTTGTTAATGTTATAGGGACGGGTTGAGTTATGTTGTAATATGTATTTGTTAAGGTTAAATTAATATACCGGTAGGAACTTTTAAAAATTGCTCTGGCTGCCTCCTACTTGGTGAAAAAAAGGTATTTTGGGAAGGAAATGTAACTTCCATCTTACAATATTTAATTATAGTACACAGCACGTGTTATGTAACTATTTATAAATCATTTGATTAGCTGGATGAAAATAAAAATTGTTAGTTATAACACAGAAGAAAGTAATTAAATGTAGCTTGTTTAAAAAAAAAATTTAACGAATCTGTGATATTTTGCCGGTGACATCAGCTAAATATTTCAGAGAGGTTTTAGAAGATTGTCCATGCACCATAATTTCTGGGGCTGTCGGAGGAATTCTTGAGTCAGGCTAATCTAGATCAGCAGTTGAATAACAACATATTAAACCATATTTTATCGTGGGGCTTTATCTTATCCATTGTTTGTATTTGGGGGAAATACTTTCTATGTTAAACAATTATACATTCTGCTCATCACTTGTTGTTTTGTCACTGAGATATTTATCAAAATACATGTCTTCATTATTACTGTTCATCACTTGGAAAGAACCACATTATTTTAAACACTTTTGGTACCCGCAGGTGAAGAAGTGAGAGCACAAAATTACCTGATCTTTCTAAGGTCAGATGATCATTGTTGAATTCCGACACTGCACCTACTTATAGTTATAACCTCAAAAGTTTTTTTTTGTTATAAATAGAGATGTCATCATAAATTTTGCAGTATCATCATGACTTAAGTTTTATTGTAAATAACCTTTTTTTTTTTTTTTTTTAAAGTAAATTTTCCATTTTTTGAAGTAAAAAAATACATGATCATTTTTTTAAGGAACTGGGTTGGATTTAAAAATTTTCTGGAATTGGAAAGAATATGACGGATTAATCATTGCACAGGTGTTCCTCCACCGTTAGTGTTAACTGTTCACTAGAGCTACAAAATAAATGATTAAATCTGTTTTCCTGCACTATATATATTATAACTAGCATATCAACTACTTTCATATTTCTCATCAACTTCCTTCATTGGCTATGATTTTTCAGCATTATTTTATTTGCAGAATTCTTTCATTGACATTCAGTGTTATTTCTACATGTTATTCTGTGTTTGCAAACAGTAAATGTGCTGCTAATACTTCTTGAAGTACAAGAAAGGCCTTCAGACTATGTAGATCTGCTTTACTTTTAACTATTTTTGTTTTAAGGAAACAAGCTTTATTTTTCTTTCCCTCCCATTTTACAGCAATTCTTGTGATGTTTTGAGAGATCATTAAGTCATTATTTTTTTTTGTTATTAAAGAGGTGAAATTTTGTTTTTTTTTTCTCCAAACTATGTGGAAAGGACTTGGTTTCCTCTCACTGAAATGCATTTTGTTCATTGACTAAATGTATGCACTGCATTGAAGTCGGTCAAAAACTAGATATTTTTAGACATAAAGTTCTAATCTTGTTTTAAACAAAAGGAAACATTATAACAAGACAACTGAAATGTTTACTCTTTATATCAACTGGTTGTACAAGTATGTACAAAATTTAAATATTATTTTGTAGAACATTTTTTTTGGAGACCAATTTGGTATTGTTAATTTTATACTTCAGGATAATTCATTTTTGTCTTTGTAAAGTTCATCCTCTTTGTTGGAGTAGATCAGACTAACTTATGTATTTCTTAATAGCAACTGGTTTTTAGACATGACTGATTTCAGTGGCTCTTTTTATATATATATATATATAAATAAAATCATCCCCAATTTTGACATAATCTTATAATTGTGATATCACATATCCTATGAACAAACTTTCCCATTTAGTGCAACAGAACTTGGGTGTCCTGTACAAGCTGTAGGGCATATGCTTCATATCACTAATATGGGAGAAATAGAATAGATCAAGATATTTAGCTTTGGTTTTTTGAGGCACTCGTTCCAATGAAGATTACCAACTCCTGACATGGGTGTGGTGGCTCTCATACTGAATCATTCATGACTTGTGGAGATATCCCATGGCTTCTGTTCAGAAAATTGCCTTTCATCATCTTTATCATCGTTATAGTTTATGCTTTAAATGCTGCTAGGAAATCCAAGGTTTAACTGATATGAAGTTGCTAAAGTATGATATTTTGTACAAATAACAGAATAAATTTGGTAAATCATTGTCAACTTGTTAAAAAAAATTAGAAATAATTGTAATAGTTTCATATTTTTTTTATTGTCAAGTAAAAGATAAGTTGATTTATTGATCCAAATAAATAGAAATTTTATTTTTATGACATTGTACAGATTCATTTTCAGCACATAAATTTATACATATTTTAACCAAGACAACATTTTACTATTAGAAAAGTTTAAACACATGACATCTAAAGTATTTCTCTAGTGAAAAAATCAGTCATCAAATACAGAAAAAAACACCATATTAACTTCCTTAATGACAATAATGACTTAATTATTTAGATTTAGTAACAGCTGGTGATGAGGAAATTGACAAGAAACTAAAATTTATTGCATTATGTTTTAAAGGAAGACTCTCAATATTGCTTGAACTACTTTTACAGATGGCGTCTCTTTCAAGAAAAGTTTGAATTTCTAAATTAAAATCATAGACCACAATAGTTAGGAAGTTATAACTTCACTATAACATATTACACATAAAAAACCTTTCTAAAAAAAGGGTGTTGCCTCTGTTAGATCTCATTTAGTAATGGCTTTTGAATAGCTGATCTTACTTTAATATCCACCATTCTCTAGCATTATGTTCTTGTATTTTTGCAGATCTATACATATGTCTAAAACTAAACTCCCATTTTTATTCTCTCCCTTTCACCCAGTTAATGTTCTTTGGCCTTAAATCTGTTCTCTTTGTGTCATGTTGCTATGACAACATAATATGTAAATAGAGTGTGCACATTTTGTGTAAATATTAGCTGACATTTTTTTTTTTTTTGTGTTGAATGCATCTTTGTAAATAGTTATTACTGAACAGCAATATGTTGTTTCCACTTGTCTGTTGTTTTTTTTTTTCTCAAATCAACATATTACTGCTGTGCGATATATATCTGCATTATTCAAATCATTCTTTTATGATCTGTATAATTATATGTATACAATTGAGATGATAAAAATTTAAAATGCATATGATATGTTCAATGTATTACAATAGTGTAGAATATGAAACAAAAAATAAAGTGTTTTATATATCCTTAAATAAAACATAGTCGGCTCTGTGGTGGCGGTGGTGTCTGTCTCATTCTGTATGCTGCAGAGCTAGAGTATTATTTATAGATAATTCCTAGATAGGCTGGCCCTAGGAATTTTAGCCATGGGATGCAAAGCCTGTTGGGTCGGTTGTTTTTTGCCCCCCCCCCCTACAACCCAATGAGATTTGTGTTTCATTTAACTATTTTGTAACTTCAATAGCCCATATAAAGGAGTCAAATAGTCATATAATGGTCCATATAAAGGAGTCAAGTCAAATAGTCCCATAGTTCTTTAATGGCCTGTATAAAGGAGTAAAATATTCCTTTAATGGTCTATATGAAAGACTCAAATAGTCCTACAATGGCCCATATAATGGAGTCAAATAGTCCTATTTATGATTGACTGCAGCATTCAACATTGATAGATTTCATTAGCCTTGAAAGTAAATACATCTTAGGTGCGATGACATGAAAGACAAGTTACGTTCACATAGTTTAGGGTATCTCTCTAAATCTTTTGTTGATTAAAACCAAAACCCAGTCCTTGTTTCCTGTTGCCTATGGGCAGGAGGATCGTTGGGGAAGGGGCGGCCGGACTTCATTTTCACACACACACACAGGGGGGATCAACATAAGGTCGTGAAGGCTCTTTGAAATTATCAGCTAATTAAAAAATAGCATACAAAATTTCAAACGAAACGAATTAGCTCATCGGTAAAGATTTAATTTTCAACGTGCTATTTGTTTTAGCAAATTACAGAC
This sequence comes from Lymnaea stagnalis, assembly GCA_964033795.1. Classification (NCBI taxonomy): domain Eukaryota; kingdom Metazoa; phylum Mollusca; class Gastropoda; family Lymnaeidae; genus Lymnaea; species Lymnaea stagnalis. Next base: position 2,303,241 of record CAXITT010000038.1, read on the forward strand.
TGTATGCAAAACAACCTGTCGATCTTACTCTTAACAAAAAAATAATAAAACTGTAGGCCTTTAGCCTATTTAAGACATCTAAATCTTACACCATCGGATTTATTGGGAAGACGGATTTAGTTTTCACAAAGATGATTTAGTTTAAAGAAATAAATGAAAATCCTTTTACTTTTACAGCGTAGCTTCTAGATCAGTAAAAATCTCCTCATCAAAGTTAAACACGTGTCTGTGATCACAACTGCAAGAGGACGTGGTCTAAGTTACTTACTATTAGTGCTATTACTAGGGTTTTTACCCCAGGTTCAGCAAAGTGAAATATTGTAACAAATTACTGCTATACGCCAGGAACTGTGAAGCATCATTAACTTGCTGAATTACAAAGCTTGGTGGCAGGGCCGGATCAAAGTACCGGCAACTCCGGCTGTTGCCCGGGGCGCCATCAACGATCGTTCACAATAGGAAAAAGCATTGCGTGTGGGCGCCCTGGAAGGGAAACATAAAGTGCAATACAAAGGTTTGCTGATCTAAAGGCTAACGAAAATGTGATCGGTTGGATAATTATTCATTATGTCCAAATGTTAGTTAAGAAAAACAATATTATTGTTTGTTTTTTTTAAAACAACCTAGGTAATAAGCTAATCCATAGCTTTCCGTGCAAAACTTTGTATGATTTTACTTAAAAGGGGCGCCAAAATTAAGTTTGCCCAGGGCCCCAGCAATCGTAGGACCGTCCGGCCCTGCTCGGTAGCTATAGTACCAGAGGGGTGGCGAGGGTGTTTGGCGCCCGGGGACAAAATCCATTTTAAAGCTCCCCTTTTCTTTTTTTCAACTCTCAAACCCATTATTTTTACCAATAATATATTATCAAAGCACATTTTGGCGCCCCTAACTAGCTTGCGCCCGGGGACATCTGCACCCCCTCGCTACGCCTCTGTATAGTACACAGATTTTCAAGTCAATGTATTCATATGGAATTAAAGTTTCCTGTACCTTGATAAATTGATTGGGGAAAAACTTCTAAATTATGTTAAATTCGTCGAAAACATTTTAAAACTTAATTTTCCGGATAATGTCATTGGTGACATGTTTATGCTCAGTTCACACAATTAAATTTCTTTTTGAACGAACTATTTTGTGTTATAACATAGTGCGTTCAAAAAGAATTGGACGATAATTTGATTGTGAGTAAATGTCGTAAGGGGCCATCCATAAAAGACGTCCACCAATTTTTTGCTATTTTTTACCCTTCCCCCTTTGTCCACTTTTATCCACTTTTGACTTGAACCCCCCCTCCCTCCCCCCAGTTGTGGACGTCCAAAACATAAAATTTACCGAACTTAAATTAATGAATATTTTGGGAAAATGTACAACAATATAAAGAGTATGTATTTACAAAGATTTTTTTTAGAAATTCCAATTATTTGCAGGCAAAATTCTAAATGAAATAATAACTGTTCAAAAAGATTTTATTGAATCACTGTATTAAAAAATGTAATAAACAAATAATCCACCATTCTTCAATCAACGGAAAATTCGGACTGCAGCCATTCAAACATGTTTCGTATAATGACAACATCTGTTCTTGAGTCTTCAATTGCTAATTCAATTTGAGTGGCAGTCTCTTTGTCTGATTCGACTGCCATATTATGTTCACTAGCAGGAATATTGCAATGGATGACCTTATGTTTTTTCATTGCCGCCTGTGATGGGAAATATTTACAGCAGAAACATATTCTCTTGGAAATTCTCCCAGCCACAGATGGACAATAGAGATCAAAAAGCATGCTACTGTAACTGTGATCGGGCAGTAAATTTATGCAAAACTGCTGCACTCAAAAAAACACTACAATGTGGACATCCACTTTGTCCTAAATCCCCTCCCCCCCCTTTTTCCACTTAAGTCCACTTTTTGCTGAACCCCCGCTCCCCCCTTTTGTGTGGACGTCTTTTATGGATGACACCTTAGAGGATATTTAATGAACTAATACCGGCTTGCACAACATATCCTCTGTCCTATTTTCTTTCAGCCTGCACAAGCTATTAATAAAGTATTACTGCCAGCCTTACATTTTTAGTTGTGCAGGCCTGAAGTAATACAATATTTTTGGATCAAACTTAAATGTCATTTAAAAAAATGAAATATCCTGATTTGCATATTTTATCCATGCAATTTTTTCACTTAGAATAAACGTTTTGTACTTGCAGCATTTTTTTGAATTTTCTGAGTCTTGAAGCTTAAATAAGTTCTAACAAACACCTGAATGAAATTCAATGCGGAAAAACTGCATAAAACTGGTGTTGTGTGGCATATGTCTAAAACCTATATTTTTAAAAAGAACTATAAGGGTCGCTTGTTACAAAAAAATAATATAAAATGACAGAACACTGTAATCTATCAGTGGAAGCCGCAAATTAAATATAGAGATGAGCAAGAAATGCAAGAACCAATCTGATTAGCTGGTAAGAAGACTAGCCAGCCAATATCAAGGCTTGTTTTATTAGGTGAATGGATCAGCCCTTCATAGTTTTTGCCACTGAATCTTGGGCAGATAGTTCAGCCTAGTTGACTCAAGATGGTTATTCAGGTTAAATTAAATGAAATAGTTATAAATTATACTTTTTTTCGACCTTCCATTTTTTTCTGTACACTTTTTATGCTGTTGTCACTGTTGTAGTTGTTCAGTTTTTTAAGGGACTTTTTGTTCGGTTTATGACCAAAAGTTTGGCATGTATGCATATTGTTACGCACTGACTTGTATTGGGAGAAATTAATCTCCTATTTTAATTTTAATTGGCTCGTTGTAAACAGTGCCTAACAAAGGACGATACCATAGAATCAACAAAATTAAAGATACGACCCAAAACAGTTTCTAGTTACAATTAATAAGATTTATTAAGTCTTAAGATAATTACAAAAGAAAAGAAAATATAATGACAATCTTCAACTTACAGTATGGTAATACAGTTAGAATAATGTGCCAATGAATAAGGCGAAATAAACACATATAAGCTCAATAATACACAAAGAATAAAACACGCCTCGTAAAGTTAATAAATCTATCTGAATCTCCGTTCCTCCGTATCTGTCAATCCTTTATATACATGTAGCCTAAGACGCTTCCAGAAGGACCTATGATGTGTTGTTTACATATCTCGGGTTAAGGAGTACATTCGAGAAGTTACCCGGAGACATTCTACCCAATGCGTAATTGGAAGCCGATTGTAAACAAGCTACATCAAAGAGATTTAGCCACGCCCACAACAGACGTTACTGTCTGCTAGGAGTGTACTACGAGGTCGAGGAAAGTTCACGCACAGGAAATTGTGCTACATAACAATATACTATACTTTTCTTCGAAACAAAAAATTCTGGACTTTGTGTTGTCACCCCTTGAAGGCTTAAATAAATACTGCTTTAAAACTTTAGGCAGACACCCATATCGCCTATAGTTAATACTTTACCCTATGAATTCAGAATTACCATGACATGCCTAACAGAGTAGACCTTAGACTAAGAAAAAAGCGGGAACAGGATTGGCTATTTATAAATATTTAAGTAGTTTAATTAATTATTTAGGGTAGGGTGAGCAAAGGTCCCGTAAATATGGGAGTGTCTCGATTTTTCACGATCATACCCGGTGTCCCGAAAAAGTCTCTCAATATGTCTTGTTTCTAAAACCAAACACATTTACAAATCCCTAAAACTTTTACAAATCCCTAAAACTTCCTAATTTATAATATAACTTCAAGTAATATTTTGGCTAGCTATAGTGTAGCCAGTGCCAGTAGTGATTTGGGCTCGCGTGATAGCTGCACTGTTCCGCCTCCACCACTCTGACGCTGTGTAAATCTTTGCTTCAACTCGTTCACTGACCCTCACTTTCCTGTCTATCTCTCTGAACTGTTGCTTCCTTACATCCCCACAAGACAACTACGTTCTTCCATTGACAGTAGAACCCTCTCAATCCCAAGAAAATACGTCATAGTGAAACCTCGTCCATTTTCAAAAAGTCCCTTAAAACTCATCTGTTTAGGTCCGCCTATGACCTGTGATGCACCCTCCTTGCCCTACCTCATTTTCTGTTTCGGGTTGATCCTGAAGTTTCAAAGTGTCCTCGTTTTATAGCCATTTTCATTGTTTCTATAGAATAGTAGTTACTATCCTAGTGTCTCATTTGTATTTACTTAGTTTACATGTTTTAATAATTGTAAAGCGCTTAGAGCTTTATGATAAGCGCTATATAAAAATGCCTAAATAAATAAATAAATAAACGACAATATCCCTGTCATAGATCTTATCTGTATAGCCAAAGACACAAGACTTGAAGCCGCGGGGGGAAAGGATGTAACTGCGCAGAAACCAATTTTGATTCCGCTACCCCTACAAGTAATGTGTTAGTTTTATGTGTGATCCCTGCCGGAGTGTTGAGTGTTCGTGTCAGAGTGACAGGTGTTTGTTTTGGGTGTGAACTTTAGTCTTTAATTTTATATTATCTTCTCATAGTCATATAATGACAGTGAAGCCAAGTGCACAGTTTGCAATAGTGTTTTTAGTATTGGCATACGTTCAGACAACACATCCCCCCAACCAAACCCTCCTTGGGTGTGTCCCGTTTTTTTCCAGGTCATGATTTGGTCACCCTAAGGCCTAATTTAGGGCCTAAAACAAACTAAAGGAGTGTGACTGTCGTGTGACACTGTTAGTCTAGTTAGTACTTAGTACTGTTTGTCACACTAACTTACAACTATATTAAAAATAATAAAAATAAAAGATAACATTTAAAGTGGGTATTTAAGGTGTTAACGACTTTAACCATCTGGTTCTTTTTGATCGAAGCACTGATATTGATATTCAATCTCAACGTCACGTAAATACTCCTTGGTTCCTGTTTCACTCGTTAAGTCATAACTTTTGGCCATGGTCCATGCAAAAAAGCTACAAATAAAACAATAACATTGCGGTTAAATAGATTTTTATTGAGGTCAAAAGGCTTTTCCGGTTCATTATAGCTCTACTATTTTAACAATTTATTTTTCGTGGACAAGAACCTACCAGATCATTTATTATTATTTTAAGGTTTGGTCATATTAAAATAATACCAGTTCTTTCAGTGTTTATTTTTTAAAATATAATAATTTGTGTCTCTTATTTGGGAATATAAATTATTTGTACATATTCTTGTACAATCATTTCAAACAATAATTTTTTAAAAATGAGTTTTAAAATCCTCTTAGTTGAGATAGCGTATGGAAAGGAGAAAAAGGGGCAATCGCCCTGGGTGCCAAAACGTCAGGGTTGGGTGGGGCGCCAAAATAGCAAATACACTTATATTTATTTGTGTGTGCATCAAATATAGTTTATTGATGAAACAGGGTGGGATGCAGGGTTGCCAACCGTCCGTAAATTTACGGACAGTCCGTAAAGATTTGTCGTAAAATTGCCTGTCTGTAAAATTCCGTTAAAAAATTAAGACGTCCGTAAAAAAAAAAAATCGACAAAACGTGGAATCTCAACGTTTAAAAACCCCCAGTAAATCTTGTTTTTGATATCAATTTTCTTGATTTAAATTTTAATTTTTAAATTGTTTTAGTCTATTAATAAACTGTAAGAGCTTTCTGGACAGCAAGGCTCGCGCGGCGAGACGCATCGCGGGCAAGATGGACTTGTTTAGACAGATCGTTTTAAGGTCAACATTTTATGTTAAATGTGTCCGTACAAAATTGTTTTTGTCCGTAATTTTTTTTGAGAGTTCTTATATTTGTCAGTAAATTTTATTTTATTGAGTTGGCAACCCTGGTGGGATGGCTTTTCCTTGAAGGGGAGCGCAAATCGGCTTGCCAGACAAATAATTTTTATTAGGTATTTGCTCACACCGGTACTTAGGCCTATGGGTCAGTCTACTTATATTGAATATCAAGAATCAGGGTCCTATATTATGTGTAGGCCTTCCCTTATTTGAATTTGCGCTATAAATTTTACTTCATAAATCTTTCTCGATTTCAAGTTTGCTTGGGGTGCAATCAATTTTAGCTATTTTCGTGGGTTTTATGTATCCTCCGTACGAGAAGTTCAACGCGACAATGATAATGTCGAACGTGATATAATTTTGAGCCCCAGTATCTCTCATTTTGATATTTTACTCTAAAAACATAGGAAAACGGCAAATAATAGAAACAATTACAACAATGGTACACACAGATACATGATTTTTACATGATTTGTACGGAAATGTTTTTAGAAAATAATTCTGAAAGAAATTTTGAAGGAAGTACAGAAAAAACTTGACACCCACCAATTTGCTTACAAACCTGCCAGAAGTACGGAGCACGCAATCTTACTATTGTTGGAGAGACTTTACCATCACCTAGACAATCCTAAAACATATGCCAGAGTGCTTTTCTTATACGCCTCATCAGCATTTAACACTATCCAACCACACCTTATGACAAAGAAACTTTCCTCGTTAGGTGTCAATTTAAATATTCAGGCTTGGATACTGAACTTTTTAACAAATCGACCACAATATGTCAAAGTAAAATTAAATAGCCAATTATCTCTAACCAGAGAAATAAGCACAGGGTCACCACAAGGCTGCGTGCTCTCTCCTGTACTGTATACAATATATACAAATGATATTCAAAGCTCAAGCGACATCGTTCCAATCTTAAAATTTTCTGATGACACCACCATTGTTGGCTTAATAGCTGAAGGAGAAGGCATCTACCGCAACTTAGTTACAAGCTTTATCAATTGGTGTGATGCAAATTTTCTCCAGCTGAATGTCTCAAAAACAAAGGAAATGGTTGTTGATTTCAGGAGGGGGAAACACCAGATTGCAGATCTCAACATAAAAAATCAAAGTGAAGAGAAAGTGGAGGCATATAAGTATTTAGGTGTCACCATTAATAATAAGCTAACGTGGCATGAGAACGGCCAAATGCTGCATAAGAAATTCAACCAAAGACTGTTCTACCTCAAAAAAACTGTCCGAATTTCGGCGTAAACAAGCAAGTCATCAACTTATTCTACAGTGCAACAATTGGAAGCCTACTTAATTTCAGTATTACCTGCTGGTGTGGGAATTCTCCGTCGGATATTAAACACATCATAAACCGACTAATCAAGCAAGCTAGGAACATAACACGAACTAAACATCCTTCACTTGAACAACTATTTGAAGAAAGATGTTTTTAGAAAAATTAAACACATTTTGGATACAACCAACCCCCTTCATTACAAATACTTAGGATCGGGCCGTTCGAGACGAATTCTTTCCATCAGGGCGAGGACTGAAAGATATAAAAATTATTTTGTTCCCCAATCTGTACGAATTTACAGGCGTGCTCCCTCTGAAGTCACACATCTTCATGTGAACTAATAAGTTCCCGATTTGGCTAAGAGAACTCACTGAATGGCTGTTTGAAATGATGTATTATAAATTTCTTGTCTTCAAATTGTTTTATTTTTGTGCTGAAAATCTATAATGCAATCAAAAAACATTTCCACTTATTTGGATCAATAAAAGAATCTTATCTAATCTTAATCATCTTCACCAACATTCTTGCAGACATAATTAGTCATAAGTCATAGTCACCACCATATTGCCATAGTCCATAGTCAAAGTAACATTTGACATGGCATGGTATAGTAAAGGCTTGCACCAATAATTTACAAATTTTTTATAGTAAAGTAACTTTACAGTCACTGAATTGCAAAATTAGATATCTATTTTTTTCTTTTTTAAAAGCTACACATCGGAAAAATGGGATCGTTTTTAGGGTGACTGCTAATATGATGAAAAACCGAGTGCAAAGAAGTTATTTAATGTAAACAATAAGTGTAGAAATATGATTATCTTAATTCACTGCGCATGCGTGGATATCGATGGCAGTAGATGGGAAGCTAGCGACATCATCTTGTTTACATCGCTATTTGCTTCGTTAGCAAGACGATTGCGCCATAGTTTCTGAGAGAAACCAATTCGATACCGAGTGATGTGTCTTTAATTTTTATTCTGAGGATTAGATCTAGTTTATCAGCGTTAGGTAAATTTATTATTAAAGGTTTGTAAATGTTAAATTGATCTAAAAATAACTAGTGAACTCTGTGAACTGCTGTGTTTGTAAAGTAGGACAGTAATCTCGGTACAAGACAAGTGCAGCCTATCGCATGAAATAGGTCAACTACGAATGAATGATGAGAAATAATGTAAAGTGTAGTTGGTACCGTCAATTTTAAAGCTACACATTTGTCTACATTTAATCTAAAACTTAATATTGTCTTAATAGTAGTTACGCCTGCACAATTGACAATAGTAAATAGTCAAAATAGCCAGCTCAATAACTGATAAAATGAATGATATTTTATTGATAAGAATTACCACCTATTGTTACTACTAATTGTATTTTAGTATAGTAATCTCATTTAGTATTATTATTATTCATAACTCCTAGTGCCAAAAGAAATTAAATTAAGTCTATACTCTAGCTAGTCCTAGTGGGTGAGGGTTAGATTTTTATAGAAAGCCTAGGCCCTTCAGGCCTAAGTATAGTATAGTATAGTATACAATAACAATTATTATTATAGCTATTACTATTATTACACAATTAATTATTGAATTATTGATTCAATAATGAAGAACGGTAGAACTAGAACTAGAAAGGATAAATTTGGTACCCGGTGAACAAAACTAACGTCATAAACCAAATTATTCATTTGAAACGTATTAGTATTAGAATTATTCATTATTCATATGGTTAGGGATTTAACAAAAAAAAAGATCATTTCATAATTGACAGTAATAATATTAATAGCCATTTCCGGCAACTTGATCGAATAGAATTAACTTTCGATTCGGCAACATTTTCATACCCCCCACCTACACTTTTTCGGAAGGCATAACTTTTCATTGAGTGGGTCAATTTTAATAATTTAAAGATGTTAATACGTGCGATTGAATGTAGTTTCTAATCCACTAAAGCTTATTATTACGGAACAAATAACAAAAAAGTCTTATGTGATAAACTTACCGAATGGTTACGATGTTCCTGTCCCTGACACACAAAAAAACAACTCGTAGTATAATTTAATAGAATCACCGGAACACAAAAACTGATACGTCACTGATGAGGAAAGCAATTATTTAATAAACAAAGGTGACGTAGTATGCAATTTTCCAAAGATACAGTGTAGCTGTACGCCATATTGTAGAACATGTTTTTTTCAACATTTTAGGACATGCGCAGAACGGTGCGTGGACAAGTATTGTTATCCCTAAGTATAGTTATAGTAGACATAAGCATACTCATAGGCCTACTAGTTATAGGCATAGGCCCAAGTCTAAGCCTACAACTAAACTTATTATTAATAAAATATGTTTTAATATTTATTATTTTGTCATGTTAGTAACTTAGTATTAGATCCAGTAGGTTGCTTAGAGAATTATTTAAATTTTATACAATTTATCTAATCATATTTAATTTTTAAAAAATGCTCACTTGTGTTAACATTTTTTTTTTCCTTCCTTAGATCGGCATACAAAGTGATGTATAAATGTTATATTTGTACTAGTTAACTTTGAGCTTTCATATTTTGGACCTAAGAGTCACAATAACAAGATGACTGCATACACTAAAGAATTTGAAAAGTGGTTAAACAGCTCAAAACAGGAAGAAGATACTGAAGAGGATGAAGATGACAAGCATGAGAATGAAGATTTTGATAATGACATTATGGCAACAGATGATGATGATATGGCAAATGAGGACAGTTCTAGAGGTAGCTTTGATGGCTTAAACAAGGGGATAAGTGTAGACAAAAATTTTGAAAATGAATCAGCCCCTATTTTAGTGGATGACGACGATGACCTGTCTTTTGAAAAGCAAGTCTTCGAGGATGAACCGCCAGTCCTTGAGCCTGTACCCACTTTATCAAAAGGTTCGCAGATATCCACCTTGAAAAGGGCCAAGCTCCAGTCTCCAGGTTTAATTCGCAATTACACTAGGGTCAGTCAGACATACTCCAGACAAAGATCATTGCAGGAAAAGGAAAGTTCTATGAAAACGTATGAAGGCAGAGAGAAGTTTAGGCACACCATGTCTGATGATTTTGAGAAACGGTGGCGCCTCAAGGCTAAAGATGGAAAAGAAAGTGGGAATATATTTGATAAGTTTAATTCCATTTCAGAAAGCTATGATGCCCCTCCACCACTGATTCCTAGCCCAGAAGTTTTTAAGCTTCATTCAGACAGCCACTCACAGGACTGTAAGTACTCCAATAGTCCTGAGATTTGTGCCATGGAAGCTGATTCAACATCAGAAATAACGGGCGACAAAGACGGCATTGCTTCCAGGTTAAATGGTCTTCACAAAAATTATCGTGATGTTTTGTTAGAGTGTGATAGCACATGCATGCTGGGGGCCTCTCCCGCTATCGTTTCACCCGCTTCAATATCCAATGGGGAAACAGAGGAAGGGAGAGATTCAGGGGGAGGGGGAAGTATTCTAGAAGATATAGACTGCAACAAGTCCGCAAAGATGTGCACTGTACATTCAGCGGAGAACACTTCAGATACTTCCTTAATGGAACCATTGCATCAAAACTCTCCTTTGTCAAATTCTCCAATGCAATCAGGGCAAAGAATGGCTCGGAGTTTTCAACAATCATTCCACACATTCACTAACAGCGCTTCTGAAAATTTGAATGATCAAAATGAACCCCCCGAGCTTGAAGTCATCCGACCACCAACAAGATATATGAGTAGCTCCAGAAGAAAACGTCACACGATTGACTCATGGGAAGCATACATCAAAACATGTAAAAGGCACCAATCTGAATCTTCATCTCCAGTCCAAGTTGAAAGTCCATCTGTTGTGTCCGCACCACCAAAGCTCACTCACGCATTAGAGACAGTTGATCCCTGTAAGGCTAGAAACAAGCATTGGAAAGATTCGTCATGTCACACCAAAGAAGGCTGTCACGGTTCATCTCATGGAAAAAGTCATCGCCGGAAAGGTCGACGCCGTCACCATACAGTTCCATCAGAACAACCCAACAGATTAGATGACAACCTACATACTTTTGTTGTCAACTCTTGCATACTGTCAAAACTCCAGATACGTATGCATGCTCTACTTTATGAGCTCTTCCCTCAAGTGAGACCTGAACTTGAAAAGATGAGCCCAGAATCTTTATATTTTTTAGAACTTCTTTCTGAGCTTGTCAAATTACTTCAACAACCTGATGATGTTGCTATTGACACTAAGAGATCCACATCAAATCTATCATGTAAAGAGTTCAAAGAAAGTAGTGCAGCAAAGGATAATGTAAATTTATTTCCTTCTAATGGTGCTCCTGCCAGTTTCCACCCCTTGTGTTTACCCAAGTCAACAGCCAGCAATCCTCAAGCAGCCACACAACACAGCTTGTCCGGCGATGCAATATTCAGTCCATCTAGATCTCAGTCTCAGCAATCACCAAAGTCTGACTCCTCGAATCGCAGGGCTTGCGATAACCAGCAACATTTCGGAAAGGCCGGGCCTCACCAGCCATGTGAGAAGATTACTGAAAGTGATCAACATATTTTGCAGCTTGCTCGTCTCAGTCTCAGAGACCAAAAGGATTTACTTCCATCTGTTGCAGTTGTACTTCACAAAAACCCAGAGGCCATGATAACCAGATTTTCCCATTTGTCCTGCAGTGCGCTGCAGCTTCTCCTACCAGATCTGGCAATCAGTTTGTCAAATGAACTTGCCAAGTCGCCACAAGATCTTTTGGTTTTCCTGGATAATGTGTTAATGTTAAATTCAACGAGAAAATTCAAAGCATAACAAAGAAATTAACCTCCTTTTAAATTTTTTGTTTTGTGTGTGTTTCTATTTATTGCACCTTTCAGTGATTTTTGTCTTTATCAACCTGTAGGAATGATGTGTAGCTACTAGATCACTAAAAAAAAAAAGATTCTGAAAAATTTGATTGCATTACAAATTTGTTAAAATAAAGTATATTTTTGTTGTTGTTGCCCACTCTTTAAGTTCATCAGTGAGAAAATGTATCAAAATATACATTGTTCACTCTCCCCCATTGTACGTCTTGTTTAAAAGTTAATTTAAATGTTCAAGTTTTAGTACTCCAGGCATACCAATAGGAAGCTTAACATCCCCTTTCAAATATCTTGAACATTCTATATTCTGTGTGATAAAAGCACATGCTTGTTATTAAACAATAGATGCTGATTAGAGTTGGATTTATTATTGTAAGCTGCTACATTCCTGGATGGAGAAGAAAGAACTATAATTTAAAATCTAATCAAGGTGTTTTCATGTTGTTTCCCTATATCAGGGGTCTCCAAACTTTTCAGCCCGAGGGCCGCATTAACTATCAAACATCAGTTCGGGGGCCGCATACACACTCGAGGTCCAAATAAAAAAGAATGAAAACACGGATGTTGTTTCTAATTATTTATGTATTATTATTTCATTCAGTTATTGTTTAATTAGACATTGATACACGACACATGAACACCGTATTAGTATTAGTATGAATGGTGAAATTATTTCCTGGATGCCAAAATAGCAGTGATCAGCAGACATTTCTGGATTTAGATTTGATGTCCCTAACATCAACAGTGACCTGAGATGATTATCGGACAAATTTGTTCTCAAATTGTTCTTCACTTATTTCGTTCTGGAAAATGTTTGTTCACACAGGCATGTTGTTCCAAATATTGAAAGGTACATTGATGCAAATGTTTTGAAATTAGGAAAGTCTTCCTTGGGCAAAAACTAGTTAAAAAACCCAATGGTCCTTCTTTTAACTTGTCCCTAAGGAGGTCATTTGATGGCAACTCAATGACCTCCGGGTGCAGTTCATCTGGGTGACTGGCCACATCTGCTTTAAATGGGTTTTGAAAAAGTCTCACTTCTTCTGCCTTTGAATCCAATTCAGAAAACCGCTGCTGACACTGCAGCTGGGGGTCTTTGATGATCTCACATATAAATGATGTGGGGAACTCCGCTATTGCTTCAGCCATGAAGACCTTGCACTGCTGAAAGTGTGTCAAGTTGTTAGCCTATGTATTTGTTGCAAAAACCAAGACGAATTTGGATCTGAAGGCATTTAGAAAGGTGTATAGATCAGAAACTAGATTTTCCTCTCCTTGTAGTATAAGGTTCAGAAAATTTAAATGACTAGTTATGTCTGCATCAAAGACAAATTTCCATACCCACTTTTCACAAGACACTGATGGCTGTGGCTTGCCTTTACTTTCCAGGAAGTCACCTATTTCCTTTCGTAACTTAAATACTCAGCTCAGAACTTTCTCACAACTTAGCCATCTTATTGCTGTGTAATATGGTAAACCTTGCGATTCTGTGTCTTTATCTTTTAACATGTCTCTGAACTGTCTATGGTTGAGCCCATGTGACCAAATTAAATGAACCCTCTTTACCACAGGATTCAGTACGCTGCTAATGTCCACATATTTTTCACACAAAGCTTTCTGCTGAATAATACAGTGCAGGAACATTGGTTGCAGAATTTTGTTTCTCATTACACAGCTGCTTCACTTGTCCAACCAAGCCTTTCTTTATGCCACTCATGTCCTTTCCTCCATCAACAGTCAGGCAACTGAGGTTAGTCCAGTCCAAGTTATAATCAGCAAATGTTTTTTTCAACTCATTGAATATATCCTCTCATATAACAGTGTCATACATGCTATGTAGGGAAGCCAGCTCTTGTGTTATTTTCATGTCTTCATCCGCACCTCTAAAGAACACAAGCAGTTGAGAGAGGTGGAACAGCTGTCAAGCCATTCATCCATTTCAATTAAAAATTGGCGAAACTTGCTTGCATTTTTCGCTATTTGAGTCACAATGTTTTCATCCATGTCTGCAAAGCAAATATATGGCGTTATATTATCTCATTGACTGTGTGAACGGAAGTAGAAAAACTAAGCAGCGTCCTAGGTTTTGCCGAGTCATGATCTGTTAGAAAACATAACGCACTACTGAGCGCCTCTATTTTAATTCGGTAAAGACATCACGTAAGCGGTGTTTGATCTTGGCAGAATACACATAAATTTCTGTATTTTTTTCTGTAGTCATAAAGGCATGCTGCCCGCCGGCCGTTGTTTGGAGACCCCTGCCCTATATGATAACAACATTCATCAGCCGGTGCGCTAACTTTTTTGCCATGCTCTGCCTTTTCAAATGCACACCAAACGCAGCGCAAATTGAGCTCATAATTTTTCACTCTGTGCCTGGGGTGCCTGCCCCCCCTTCAATGAATTTTTCTCTATTGCTTCTAAGTGTTAGCGTTGTCCTCTATAAACTGATTACAAAATATTTGTGATAAATGGGTTTTAGTGTAATATTAATTTTTTTTTTTGTTGAGTGATTGCCATGCCTCTTTTGTATTTTTTCAATGGTTTAGTTTTGGTACTTAGTTGTAGCCATAGTTAAAATAAAATAACGGTATACATTATTTTCTCGAGTAGTGAGAAAACTGAGGCTTTGAGCATAGGGTTCTAAGATCCTTAAGTTCAAATGCATGAGGTTGCAAGATAAGATCACATGTGGTGTTGTTGGCAAACTGTGCCTCAAGTATTGAAATAAAATATATGTTGGTTGTTGTTAGTGGTAGTAATGGGGATATGCAATATATCATTAAAAATTTAAGGTTATTTTACTGGTTTTGTTAAACACAATCAAATCATTGGCTGATGATGTTTAACGTTGACATTGTTTTTATAAAGTAATTGTTAAGTTTTTTTTCTCTCAACTTGTTCCTATTGCTGTTTGATATCCAGCTTAACATCAATTATTATCTTTACAGAATACTATATTTCTTCATCCTGACAGGCAGCTCTTGTGAATGTTTCATTCTCTCAAATTCTTCAACATATTTTCCTATTTGATTAACTCACTGGGCAACATTTTTATTCTTGTCTTAATTATAACTGAGGAGGATTTCTTTCTTAAATCATCGAGATAGATAAAATGATTGTAATTTTTGTTCTCCAATCATTAATTTAAAGTGAATACATTTGTATTTAATTTTTTACACTACCAAGAATTTATTGAGATGCAATGGAATCGATTTTTGAATTATTGTTTTTACTGAGTATAGTTTAAATAGTTGTGAGGCTGTTGTCATAAATAATAATTGACTATCAAAATGAAGAAATGTGTTCTGTTGGATATATTTTTAAAATTTAAGAATGATTTTTGTAAAGATGTCTTCTTTACCTGAGGGACATAATTTAATTGAAAATGTAATTCATGATTACATTGTACCTGATAAGGGATCTAGCAATTTGTTTTTAAGTTAAATAATTCCCTGTATAATATTCTATTTACCGGTATTTGAAACTCATTCTTGGATTATTCAAATGTGCATTAAACTTAAAAGGAAATATCCATACGACTTTGAAATGTTCTTAATTTTTAAAAATGTTCAACTTCCAATTTCTTTTAGTTAATAGGTTTAAAAAAAAAATAGCCATTTTGAATTTTGATGTTTTTTTAATGGTAAACATTTCTCATTTGTTTTTAAATTGACATAAAACAACTTTAAAAAAAGAAGTTCATACTGAAGTGACATCTGTGCCTTGTTCATATGTTTAAATTTGGTGTGTGATAAATCTTCATCAAGTATTTCATAACAGGTAAATAAAATGATTTTTGTTTACAAGTTTGTAGTACATGTATAAAGTTGTTAATTTCCATTGATATTTCTCACATCTGAAAAATTGTTTGTAAAGTAGTTCTGCATTTTTGTAGGGAATGTGTTTGATTATTTAAGATATCTCCTTAAGAAGATAAGTCATGCAATGCAAAATAAAATTTTTTTTATGTCTTTAAAAAAACCCCCCCAAAAAAACCAAAATTATGTACTGGTAATTAAAATACCTCGTTGGTGGGAATTGAGTTTGTGACACTTAAACATAAACATGAGTGATATATTATAAAGTTATTTTATTTAAATAAACTGTATGTTCACTAAGTTGATTCTTGTTACTCAGTAAAATTGCTGAATAATTTTAGTTCCAACTTGCAATTGATGCAATCAAGTCCACTCATAAGACAATTAACAGCATGGGGAAACTTACCTTAAGTCACCAAAAACCTTTTATTTAAGTGATTTTATATTGTCAGCTTTTAGAAGCATTAAACTGTATGGGTACTGGAAGAGGGTTTAGTAGATCCATATTTATCATGTTGTGTACATTTTCATCTCATATTATGTCATTGTAGATAATGATGGCATGTACATAAGTAATTGAATCGTTGGTGTTACATTGCAATTTCCTGTATTGTGATAACTCATGTTGTCTTTTCACATTAAGTTATAAGCAAATTTTCAATCATTGCATATGATGGACATCATCAAACTGAACATGGTGAAATGCTTTTTTCATTGTACTTACTTCTAAAATATTTAGACTTCTTGATACTAATATAGTTTTCAGGTCTCTAGATCATTGTACGAAAACCTTTGTTCAGTTTCGAAGCAAACTCTGTAAGTTAAGTATGGTCACAAATCTTTGCAAAATAAATTACCAGTCTCCACTCAGTCCAATATTTTGGGAGAAACCAACAGGATTTAGATTTATAAATATTTTTTGTCCCCCATACCATCATACTTCTACAGCAGATGTCTCTTCTCTACTGTTGGTTTCAGTTAATCCCAAGAATGCCATAAATCAGCGTTTCCCAGATTTTTAAGTATATTCGCGGGCCTGTCGACAAGTTTCGCCGGGGACTGGAGACAAATTTATTAAATATATTTCGACAATAAAGATTCATGCTCGTGGACCAGTGTCCGCTCTTTAACCACCATTTTGTGAACACTGCTCTGAATGAAATAATAAGCATTTAACAGTGTTTTGGAATATTAAAAAAAAAAAAAAAATGACCTTTTTGGTCAAGACTGTCTTTAATTCTATTAATACAATGGGGCATGTCATTTGCAAGTAATTCTCAATTCCTGTGATTGTATTGCTATTGTAAATTCATCCCAAACTTTGTTCCAGGAGAAGTCTCTCCAGGATCATAAGATCAAATAAGTAATTTGGAATTTGCAGTTTGTTATGGTTACATCTAATTAATCTGCAAGGTTGTTTACCATATCATCCCTTTCAGGGAAATGCCATGTATCTTTGGGAATTCCCAGTATTATGATGCCTCATCTGTTAAATTATCTTCCTATAAAACAATGGTTACGCTCCTAATTCCGCGACCTTTTAATACAGTTACTCATGTTGTGGCCACCGCAATCACAAAATTATTTTCTTTGATACTTCATTACTAAAGAGTATATTTGTTTTCAGATGGTCTTAGGCAACCCCTGTGAAAGGGTTGTTCGACCCCCCCTAGAGGGTCACGACCCGCAGGTTGAGAATCGCTGATATAAAAAATAACTTATTAACAGTAATTTAATAGTTAGAGGTTGGAGTTACATAAGGAAACATAAAGCTGTTCAAACCTTTTTCTTTTTTAAAATTAGAAAGTAAAAAAACAACACCCCCACTGAGCTTGAAGACTATTCAACAATTTTGATCTATTAAACTTTGATGTATTAAGTTTTAATTATAAGTCTTTTTATAAGTAAGGCAAGTGTTTTTTCTTTGAAAGTTCTAGCCATGAAGGCAAAAATTAGTGATGCGTCACCCTCATTCTCAGCACACTCATTGTCACCACCCTTATTGTCACCACACTTATTCTCACCATACTCATTCTCAGCATGCTCATTCTTACCACTCTCATTCTCTATACTCATTCTCACCACCCTCAATTCTCCAGGTATCTTTCATCCACTTTCATTTAATCCACCTAGTCACTGAGACACTGGTTCTTTCCTATTTGATTTGACAAAGATTTTAAAAAGATTTGACGCATGTATTTAATATTGTGTTTCATACATCTATTGTGAAATAAATAGCAATAAATTAATTCTCTAGCATTCATGTATTTTTTTTAGTGCCTTGCTAACATGTACTATATAGGAAAACCTTATATTGTGGGCTGATAGTTGTTTACAAATCTTTTTTTAAATATATACATATTAAAAAAGTGTTTAAAAAAAACAACACATTTAAAATCCATGGTGATAAATTGTAGTTTCTTTTGAAAATGTGACAGCAATATTTGACAACTAAGAATCAGCTTAAAAAAAAATAATAAAAAATATAAGCCTTCCAAAACTATGGGATCTTGATAAATGAAAATGCACTATTCAGAGCTTACTATCCAAATTTTATAGTCAGAGATGTTTAATTCATACCGGTATCCTAAGATGATTGCTTAGATGATTAATCCACTGATTCTTAACCTCATGTTTCAATATTTACACGGATTAGCCTTAGACAATATGTGATTAATATTGAGAATAATAACTCATTGTTTGGTGTGGTTATTATGATTAACTTAAAATGAGGATGGAAACAGTTTAAGGCTATTTGGTATATTCTGGTACATCTCCTTCTGAAAGGCCACATGAGGCCCTCAACAGCATATCTTGTGGTCCTGAATGCATTAGAAATGTAGTTAGTTCTTGCAAATTAAACAAAATATTTAAAGAATGGGGAAAAAAAACAACTACATTTTCGCTTTGAGAATGAGAAAGAGCATCTATTTAATATATTTATTAATACTGTAATAGGTATATTTTCACAGTTGCTCCCACTGTCTGTCCATAGAAGTTCTTAAGTTGGACAGCCCTGTTAGTTTTTTCACAAAATTCATTTGTTATTGCAAAGCACAGCTTTAATTTTTTTAAAGAATGGGATCTGCATCTAGGGGTATAAATTTCAGGACAGGCCTGGTTTGTTGTATCCACCTGGTTATTGATAATTTTGTGTTCATAAGACCAGGTCGAGTTATTCATTTTTTTCCACAAGGGCTGTCACATAAATGTAGTTTGGCCACTCAGGGCTAAAGTACAAGTTCTGTAGATGGATGATTTGCTCAAATGTCAGTCAGCACAGCACACACATTCATCAAAGCATCTTTCTTATATCTCATGTCAGAGGCAACAAATAGAACCACTTGTAAGACTGATATGAATTTTAAGCCTTTGACAAATGAAAGAAACAAAACAAACATTTGAATGCACTGAAGATCGTGTGTGTCTTTATTAGGGTTTTGTATGTTTGAGAATGGTTTTGACTTGTTAATGTTTGTATATTTGAGCTATTGGGGTTAATGGAAATTTGTTCAATAAAAGTAAACTTCATGACATATTTAACAGTATTCTTGTGTGAGATGAATCATCTGTTAATTCACACCTTCTTTTATTAACAAGTCATGTTCTATTGGTGACATTCCGTTTTAAGTGGACTTCTTGTGTTCACTCTGAGCAAGACCAAGGCTGTGCAGGGAATAACATGGGAGATAATTGTTACATCAATATCTTGTGATGGTTCTTATCTGTGGATTGTTCCACACTTTTCTGTAAACTGTGTTATGTTGGATGGAAATTTCCTGGCAATGGTAAGGATGGGCAACATGGATAACCTGGATTTATGTAATTGCGTTTCCCCACAAAAAATAAGATGTTTTTAAAACTTGAAATTGGAAAATAACACCCCTTTTTTTTTTTGGTATGAAAAAAATAAATACATTGATTCATTGGATAAGTAGTTTTAAGAGAAAGGTTAAAAGTTCTTAGAAATTTTCTTAACTACAAAGTAAATTTCTCACATTGTTTCAATGTACAGCTAATTTTACCATGGTACTCAAGATTGTCACAGACACAGGACCAAAATATGAGCTACCTACTCAAACTATATTACAGACTCTATAACTATAAATAAAATAGTTCTTGAATTTTTTCATGAACTGTACCAAAACATAGCTCTGACTTTGTTGCACCCAATTTTTTGTATATTTTTTCCCACTGGTCTACTCAATAAGCTGGCCAACCACCCCATATCATTGTTTTTTTTTATGAACAGGAGGTTATAGCATTCAGGGATAAATTGTTACGTCACTTTTTAGTATTACGATGGCTGCACTGCACCCTTACATTTGAAAAACCCATTAGCTAAAGGATTTCTTTTTTTTTTTTTTATAACAGACTTTTATGATTTTATGGTCTTCACTGTATGCATATGCTGCCCTGGACTATTTATGACTTTTTTTAAAAGAAAAAAAAATTGATCATGTTTTTTTGTTTGCATCGTTCCATAGTTGTTTCCCCTTGTTCAAGACCAAATGTAACATATTATTCTAGTCACTTTCTGTACCATGTAATTTACGTTCAAACTGATTCGGTTGGTAAAGTTAATAAAGCTGTACAAATTTAATGACATGTTCACAGGCCTTGTTTCATGTTCAGTTGATTATTTTCATTTTAAAATTTAAATTTGTTTCATCTCACTTGTAATTTTTGTTTTCACCACTCAATTATTTGTAGTCTTTTTGTAATGCTAAATTTAAAAACAAAACAACATTTATTTGTATGTGTTATTTAATTTTTAAATATTCTCTAAGTGCACTTTTCAAATCTTTGTTTTTTTTGTTGTTTTTTTTAAACTCTTCTAATACCTCTGTTGATGTTATGGCTGCACATTTTCTTATTTAGTTTTTTTTAAAGGAGATTTGAAAAGGGCAACCACTCCTATTTTTAAGTTATTAAAATAAACTTTTACTTGATAGCGGATATAAAAAAAAAAAATTGAACTGCCTTGTTTTCTCCCTTTATTCAATGATTTTGTAAATATAAACACCACAAAAAAACAACAACAACCATGGGCCTCTTTGCATTCTAGTTACACAAGTTATAAATTTAAAAAAATCTTCCATGTTGCGTTTAACCAGTCCAATGGCAGAAATGTGTCAACTAAGCAATTAAATGTCAGTTTTTAAATGCTTTATATTAACTTTGCTTTTGCGTGTTTAGAGCAAACTTGTCGGACCGCTAATTGACCCACTTCCCATCAACCTATCGAGCTGACACTCGGCACACAGATTTGTTTCAGATGACAAACACATTCTCTCAAATTTTCAGCCCCACCCCCCAACCGCAAATGACAAATATCAGTTTTTCCTGTTATTCAAGGGGAAGATGAAGCAAATATGATGCAACCGATTTCATGAAATAATATTACAAATAACCGCGCTAAATGAGATTCTTTAAAAAAAATATCACAAGTGTGTTTGGTCCGTAATATTTTCTTTTCTTTTTTTCTGAAATAGTTGGTGAAGTAAATCTGCTCTGTGAAAGCCGGTGGGACATTAGAATATTAATATAAAATAAAATAATATAAAAGGCATATAAAGGATTTATTTGAAAAAACTTGGTTTTCGGGGTAGTTTAGTTTAAAAAAAGAAAATCCATTTGGATTACCTGGAATACCTTGTCATTGGATATTTTTTTATGCATATGTAAATTGTAAAACATCAACCACCTCCCTCCCCCCCCACCCCCGTCACCTTATTTATATAAGAATTTTTTGTTTTGCCAAGTTTTGGTTCCATATATTTTTCTATGACTTAAAACATGTTCACTAGCCATGATTCAACACAACCTTTATTTTTTAAAGTTCCAAAGTATCACCCCAGAAGATTCTGTATGTAATTAAGCTTGTGTGTGATCTGACATATGTAAATTTATAACATTTACAACTAAACAGTATGTGCTCATGGATAAACTCCGGTACAGCATATGGTCTGATATTGTACAATAATATTAGTCCTGCTGTGGTGAACTATAATATGTCCTGTTGTGTTACATTATATGTCCTGTTTGGTACAATATATGTTCTTTTACAGTATAATTTATTTTTATGGTACAGTATATTTTCTGTTATGGTACAATATATGTTCTGTTATGGTACAATATATGTTCCATTAAGGTACAATACACGTTCTGTTATGGTACAACTATCGCAAGCTAATTGTTGATGCCCACCTATTGTATAATAAATAACTTATGGTTCATAAAAACAAAGGGTTCTTTTTCTTTCTTTTTTTTTTTTTGCGTTGCTATTGCAATATATTTAATTAAAAATTTTATTTTTGGTTAGGGCAAGGGTGCGAAAACTTTTTATGTGCAGAGGGTCACATATTATTTAATTGTTTTTTTGGCTGATTGAAGATGGCTTCCAAAAATGACTGAGATTTAAGTTAAACAATAAACAGTGGAGTAATTATTTAAATGTACTATGATTATTAATATTAGAATAGACAATTATTAGTTTTCAAATGGTTTAAATTTAAAAGATAATCATGCAAAATTGGTACATGTTATGCAAAAATTAATCCACCTCCTGGCAGGCCATGGGGTCCAGATTAAAGTTGTCACCGGGCCGCATGTGGCTCGCGGGCCATTGGTTGCTAATACCTGGTTTAGGGCATCTGCAGTAAAGCTGAAGGTGGTTATTGGTGAATGGTCTGTGACAAAATCTCCTTATGTGCCACCAGTTGTATGGCTCTGCTTTCCACCACTAACCTATTAACATCTTGTTATCACACCTGGCCACAATGGTTGGGTCGCTTGTGGCATTGTGATCAGGCAAATAATTTCCAAAGGCCAGGGGGTGCAGATTTGCATCTCTACCCCTTTCCTTCCCCTCCTCTAACTATGGGAGGGGGGACCAATGGTGCTTAATTAGAGGGATTAAACAATTAGCCATCGCTTTAAAAAAAAAAAAAAAGATCTAATTGCTTCTCTCTTGATTCACTAATTTCAGTTGTTTCCAAACTGTACCATTGACCCATAATATTTATAAAAATAATAAAAAGCGGTACGCTTCATTTGAAAGCATAGGGACATTAAACTTTGCAGGCTCCCTTTTCAATTAGGTGGTGCATGCCTTCAGTTGGGAAACTGCTGTTTTATGGTTAGCATGGTGTCGTTAGCACTCTCTACAATCAACCCCTTCAGTATCTTACATATGCTGATGACATAGCACTGCTAGGGAAAAGTATTAAAGACATATCAAAATCCTTTATTGACCAAGAAAACGCACCACTACAAGCTGTGCTGGAAGTTAACAACCATAATTTTTTTTTTTTTTTTTTAAATGCATGACTATGATAAGAGAAGAACAGGCAAATGAAGCCATTAAAATTAGAAACAATTGACCAAGAAAACGCACCACTACAAGCTGTGCTGGAAGTTAACAACCATAATTTTTTTTTTTTTTT
Source organism: Lymnaea stagnalis (assembly GCA_964033795.1). Taxonomy (NCBI): domain Eukaryota; kingdom Metazoa; phylum Mollusca; class Gastropoda; family Lymnaeidae; genus Lymnaea; species Lymnaea stagnalis. The sequence continues at coordinate 2,326,392 of CAXITT010000038.1, forward strand.
TTTTAAATGCATGACTATGATAAGAGAAGAACAGGCAGATGAAGCCATTAAAATTAGAAACCAGAATTTTGAAAAAGTAAATCAATTCAAACACCTGGGATCTTTATGAAATGAAAGAAACGAATTACTAACAGCAAGAAAAGAAAGAACATCAGCCGACAACAGGGCGTACTTCAGTAGTCAGAAAATACTCAAACGCGAAAACATTACAAGTCAAACGAAGAAAACTGTTTATAAAACTGTAATCAGACCAGTTGTAACATATGCAAGTGAACCTTGGACCCCAACAAAAACGGCAGAAAACCTATTAAACACATGGGAGAGGAAAGTTCTCAGGAAAGTATATGGACCAACAAAGGATGCATATGGATGGAGAATAAGAAGCAACCAGGAATTGTACAGCCTATACCAGGATCACACGCTAGGAACATAAATAAAAAAGGGCAGGCTACGCTGGGCAGGACACCTAGAGAGAATGCCAAATGACAGAGGAGTGAAGAGGGTGCATCACCAAAACCCCAGAGGAAAACGGCTGAAAGGCGGACCTAAGCTTAGATGGGTGGATGATGTAGGAAAAAGATTTACAACTGGGAATTCAAGCATAGAAAGGAAAAGCATTAGTTAGGTCTGAGAGGAAGGAAGTGGTGAGGCAGGCCAAAGTCCTAACATGGGCTGTAGTGCCACATGTATCGTTGGTGGTGCCGAAATAAAGGCATGGAAAACACGTTTTTTCCCCCATCATCCAAGTCTGATAACTTTTATTTCTCTATCACTATTACTTAGAGATCATAAAACATTGGTCCGTTAGGGAAAAGAGGAGGATATTTAGAATTTTTCTTACAGATATATAAGACACTGTGATATGTCAATTTCAAATTGACATTCGGGACACCTCTATTCAGTATGACAAATTATGCAATGTCATGGCAATGGTGTTCTTTTAGGACTAGTGCCATACAGATCACGTTGGCGTTATATCGAAGGCACAGAACTCAGCATGCAGACTCATTTTTAAATCAAAGAAACATGACCACATTCAACCACCCATGCGGCAACTCCACTGGCTTCCAATATCCTCTCGCATCAAGTACAAGTCTGCCAATCTATGCTTTAACTCGTTCACTGACCCTCACTTTCCTGTCTATCTCTATGAACTGCTGCTTCCTTACATCCCCACAAGACAACTACGCTCTTCCATTGACAATAGAACCCTCTCAATCCCAAGAACCAAAACTAAGACCATCGGTGAACGCTCCTACTTCCATGGGCCCACGTTCTGGAACCAGCTCACCTTCCATATCCGTCATTGTGAAACCTCGTCCACTTTTAAAAAGTCCCTTAAAACCCATCTGTTTAGGTCCGCCTATGACCTGTGATGCACCCTCCTTGCCCTGCCTCATTTTCTGTCTCGGGTTAATCCTGTAGTATAGGCCAAAACGTGGCGAAGTGTCCTCCTTTTATAGCCATTTTAATTGTTTCTATAGTATAGTAGTTACTATCCTAATGTCTCATTTTTATTTTAGTTAGTTTACGTGTTTTTAATAATTGTAAAGCGCTTAGAGCTTTAAGGTAAGCGCTATATAAAAATGCCTAAATAAATAAATA
>CAXITT010000039.1:21382-45567 GCA_964033795.1 Lymnaea stagnalis
CCCCCCCCGTTGCCCCCCCCAGTTGTCGCACCCACCCCTGCATCCCACAAATCTCACCTTGAAAATGAAGATCGGCTCATCTCCCCGACCCCCCCCCCCAACCAACACTCTTGTTCCCATCAAAGCTATAATCGATACGTGACGTCATCAAACTCAGTTTACTGATGAACCAAGAGCGTCGCGTCACGTCTGACGTCATCCGTGACTCAAAATAGATGTTTGACATATTGCTTTCTGGTTCGCCATTGGCTGGATCTACGCGTCGGGTGAGGGGGGAATGAACTGTGAGTCTGAGCTACCAACAGCAGGTCGAAATGTGAGTCTGACCTACCAACAGCAGGTCAAATTGTGAGTATGACCTACCAACAGCAGATCGAAATGTGAGTCTGACCTACCAACAGCAGGTCAAATTGTGAGTCTGACCTATCAGGTCAAGGTCACCACAACCGTACGATTTAAATACCTAAGAATTCAGCTTCTTTCACAGTATTGAATAAGATATGACCTTCAACCCTTGTAACCGCTGAAGGTCAAGTCTGAACTTGATGTGTTTTAACTAACACCTTTGAACTCATGGGATGATTTTGTTGTCAAGCATCGGCCCTGCCACCTCTGCCACTGCAACAACAACAACAACAAGAAAAGGTGGGGGGGGGGGAGAGTTCGGATATTTAAGGGGCCCATAATTTAAACTTTTGATGCTGAAGCCAACAAACCGAAAAGTTGCAAGGGGTCTCCAAAAGTTGCAAAGGGCATCCAAAAGTTGCAAAGGGCATCCAAAAGTTGCAAAGGGCATCCAAAAGTTGCAAAGGGCATCCAAAAAGTTGCAAAGGGCATCCAAAAGTTGCAAAGGGCATCCAAAAGTTGCAAGGGGCATCCAAAAGTTGCAAAGGGCATCCAAAAGTTGCAAAGGGCATCCAAAAGTTGCAAAGGGCATCCAAAAGTTGCAAGGGGCATCCAAAAGTTGCAAGGGGCAGCCAAAAGTTGCAAGGGGCATCCAAAAGTTGCAAGGGGCATCCAAAAGTTGCAAGGGGCATCCAAAAGTTGCAAGGAGAATCAAAATGTTGCAAGGGGCAGCCAAAAGTTGCAAGTGGCATTTAAATGTTGCAATGGGCGCCAAACGTCACGTGATTAATACACCTCTGCAAGACGTTTACATCGTTTGATGTGTGTTTGTGTGTGAGTGTGTGTGTGTGTGTGTGTGTGTGTGTGTGTGTGTGTGTGTGTGTGAGTGTGTGTGTGTGTGGCTGAAACGTTCAACCTGTACTCCTGTTTCCTGCATATCAGCTCTGAATGAAGAGTTTATCTTCAAATAGTGTCTGTTTCCTTTACTACAATCATCACATCACTCAAGTCATCAAATGATCAAGGGGGTCCAAATTCGAAAGTCCCCCCCCCGGGCATCTACTTGAGGGGGGCCCCCAAAGGCGTGTGCTATTTTTTTTTACATTAAATAATGTCGAATGTCAAAATACAGGGGCCCCTAAAGAGGCCAAGCCCCCCGGGCACCCCAAACCCCCCCCCCCAATCCCTAGCTACGCCACTGTTTCAGCCGTACGAAAATTTTGCCAGCCCATAAAAAGGCGAAGTTAGTTTAAAGGATGCAGAAATGATGATTCTTTGTCGCGAGGCCCCAAAATGGCGTCGGATACGGCACGAAATGGTAGTAAATTGTAAAATGTTCGAGTCACTAATACAGTGCGTAATACGCCTGGAATGTTCTGTAGAAAAGACTATAAAAAGCAGAGAATTATTTTTGGAGGATAAGATTTTTTCTTTATGGGACGACAGGCTAGCATTTCTTTTTAGAGTGTGTTAGTCTTGATAGAGCTGTGTTTTCATCCACTCTTGTACCGGTACAAGATACACAAATAATCTGTAAGTTTCTTTAAGTTAATGATTTTAAGTCCATTTCTTTTATTTTGTAATTTGTTAGTAACTTAATAAAAACTTATTAATTGCAGTTAGCAGTGTTTTTGAGTGTCGTATTCTCTGGTATAGTTTTTATCATTTGGTAACGACTTGTTGTGCACTGCTTTGGAACGAGCCATACATGTAAATAGGAGATTAATTTCTCCCTACGGATAGCAGAGCGTTGAACTCACTTCCCTTCTAACTAGTTTTCTTGATCACGTTTTTGTTGTCTTTCTTGATCACGTTGTTTGTTGTCTTCCTTGATCACGTTGTTTGTTGTCTTTCTTGATCACGTCGTCTGTTGTCTTTTTTGATCACGTTGTCTGTTGTCTTTCTTGATCACGTTGTCTGTTGTCTTTCTTGATCACGTTGTCTGTTGTCTTTCTTGATCACGTCGTCTGTTGTCTTTCTTGATCACGTCGTCTGTTGTCTTTCTTGATCACGTCGTCTGTTGTCTTTCTTGATCACGTTGTCTGTTGTCTTTCTTGATCACGTTGTCTGTTGTCTTTCTTGATCACGTCGTCTGTTGTCTTTCTTGATCACGTCGTCTGTTGTCTTTCTTGATCACGTCGTCTGTTGTCTTTCTTGATCACGTTGTCTGTTGTCTTTCTTGATCACGTTGTCTGTTGTCTTTCTTGATCACGTTGTCTGTTGTCTTTCTTGATCACGTCGTCTGTTGTCTTTCTTGATCACGTCGTCTGTTGTCTTTCTTGATCACGTTGTCTGTTGTCTTTCTTGATCACGTCGTCTGTTGTCTTTCTTGATCACGTCGTCTGTTGTCTTTCTTGATCACGTCGTCTGTTGTCTTTCTTGATCACGTTGTCTGTTGTCTTTCTTGATCACGTTCAGACAACAGAAAGAACTAGTGCACGTCTGTTGTCTTTCTTGATCACGTTGTCTGTTGTCTTTCTTGATCACGTTGTCTGTTGTCTTTCTTGATCACGTTGTCTGTTGTCTTTCTTGATCACGTTGTCTATTGTCTTTCTTGATCACGTTGTCTTTTTTTTCTTGATCACGTTGTTTGCTGTCTTTCTTGATCACATTGTCTGTTGTCTTTCTTGATCACGTTGTCTGTTTTTTTCTTGATCACGTTGTCTGTTGTCTTTCTTGATCATGTTGTCTGTTGTCTTTCTTTATCACGTTGTCTGTTGTCTTTCTTGATCACGTTGCTTCTCCTCGTTCCTACCGCACTGCAAACTTAAAAGTTCATCTTTTGATTATTGAATATTCCTTCACTTACCTGCTCTTGTTTATTGTCCTATATTATTTTACGGGCTTACCTCCCCCTAATTAGCATACCCCTTGTTTTAAATTGGCTTACCAGCCCTTGTTTATTCTTCTATGTTATAATTTTAGAAATCCCCATGTAATCGAATATTGCATTGGCAGGGACGGCCATTAGAGTGTACGACCTGTGCCCTCGCACAGGGCGCCAGCAACCGTCGGACCAGCCCTGGGAATGGACAGACAAAATCGTTGTTTGTATTTCCGTGATCAATATTGGAGCCCAGTAAAAATTAACCAGCCAGACGAGGTCTGACGTCATTTAAAATCTAGCCGACGAGGTCTGACGTCATTAAAATCTAGAAGACAAGGTCTGACATGGTTCAGTGCCGAGAACTATCAAAGTGCAGCAACATGTAAATGATGCTGTAGTGAGGACGGTGGCAATGTTAGTACCGTGTTTGTTTGATGCTGTAGTAATGACTATGGCATGTCTAGCCTACAAGATTATTCGCCTCTTTCACCGAGGGGTCATACATCACTGATAATTTGGGCTTAGTCGAGCCCTGATAACCAATGATAGATGGCAGGGCGGGAGGGGGAACAGGGGCCTAGGGAGAGGGTTTGGAGGGGTCGCTCAACCCCCAGCAGCTCTCTTTCTTAATATGGAAGTGGGGAGGGGGGTTCAATATTAGGCTCATTGTATTTTTTTTTTCGAGGAATGGGGGCGAAAAAAATTCTTGCCTAGCTATACCACTGGAGGGAACCACGAACATATTTCCTGCTCATTCCAAAAGTGACGGAGGTGTTCCTTCCTGTGTGACGCAGCTGTTTATTTAAAACTGTAACTGATTTCTGGTGGTGCAGCTTTCTTTGCGATGGTTAACCACGGAGTGGATGGTAAGATTCGATGGTGCCACTTAGCGGTACGATGTGTGGTTAGGTGTTGTGACGCAATGTCGCGGTGCGATGTGTCGGTGCAGTGTGTCTTACAATGTCGCGGTGCGATGTGTCGGTGCAGTGTGTCTTACAATGTCGCTTTGAGATGTGTCGATGCAGTTTGTCTTACAACGCGCCGGTGTGTAGGTTGAAAGGAGGAAATAATTCTTGTTACTTTAATGACATTGAGTCATTGTTACCAAATGATTGTGTGATGATGAAAGCGTATCTCAATAAACATTTTTTAAAGTTTTCAACAGCTGTATTTTTATTGTTCATTTATGAAATTTAATTCATATCAATAAATGAAATGCTACCTGAAATTTTAATCTCATTTTTTTATTTATGTAAATTTCATTCACAATTAATCGAAAATATTCATATATCTTTGATGTCTCAAGTGGCCATTTGTGTCATTTTTTGATACGCCACATTTGATCATGTGCCTGATGTTAACAGTAGCGCATCTTTAAAATAGCACAGACTTACATTTCATCTGATCACAGGCGACTGTTAACAAAATGGACAAACCTAACGCGACATTCGTTTGACGCGTAGCTATCATGGGACAGAACCTAGGGTGACTCGATGACGCGCCATTGGTCTGACGCGGAACTACCATGGGACAGAACCTAGGGTGACTCGCTGACGCGCCATTGGTCTGACGCGGAACTACCATGGGACAGAACCTAGGGTGACTCGCTGATGCGCCATTGGTCTGACGCGGAACTACCATGGGACAGAACCTAGGGTGACTCGATGACGCGCCATTGGTCTGACGCGGAACTACCATGGGACAGAACCTAGGGTGACTCGGAACATCTTGCCGGACACCGGATATGGGGGGGTGATACGTCTGAAAGCCAGGAGCAGACGGAACCAGCTAACACACACACACCCTTGAACAGACACGCACGCACACTCACAGACACACACATCCACACACAGAGACACATCCACACACAGAGACACACATCCACACACAGAGACACACATCCACACACAGAGACACACAACATAAACGGGGCGCATTGGGCTGGGTGCATGGGTGTAGGCCGATAATTTTCAAAGACATTTCTCTATTCCATATCGGAATATTTATCCATAGCAGGAGCGTGGCGGCCGTGCTAAAGGGCGCCCACTAGGTAACTGTCACCTAAACGTTATGAAAGGTCGGTCCTGGGGAGGGTGGGGGCGGGGCTGGAGGGTGGGGGTGGGGCAGGGGGCATGCGTGGAGGTGTGTCTCGTATAGAAAGAGCTTCTTGACAAGCGCCAGTTAAAATTTAAAAAATATAGAAATCCATTGAGAGAGATAAAAGGGAGATCGAGAGAGAATGGGATAAACATTGACAAGAAAGATATAGAGAGCGAGAAGGAGATAAGAGTGGCAAGCAGGGAGGAAAGGTCTACAACCGAAGGTCCTTGGTTCCAAATAAAATATTTCAGGATTACTAAACTACACCCTTCTCTTTCAATCCTATTGGTGACCTTTAGGGTGTGGTCTCATGAATGACCTAATCGTGTCTCCTATCAACGACCTTCTCTTGCACTCCAATCAATGACCTTCCATTGTCGTCCAATCAATGACCTTCGATTGTAGTCCAATCAATGACCTTCGACTGTAGTCTAATCAATGACCTTCGATTGTAGACCAATCAATGACCTTCGATTGTAGTCTAATCAATGAGCTTTGATTGTAGTCCAATCAATGACCTTTGATCGTAGTCCAATCAATGACCTTCGATTTTAGTCTAATCAATGACCTTCGATTATAGTCTAATCAATGATCTTCGATTGTAGACCAATTGACGACATTCAATCTCACTCCCAACTGAAGACCTTCACACTTGGTGTCTTTACAGCACCACACATCTTTACAGCACCACACATCTTTACAGCACCACACATCTTTACAGTACCACACATCTTTACAGCACCACACATCTTTACGGCACCACACATCTTTACAGTACAACACATCTTTACAGCACCACACATCTTTACAGCACCACACATCTTTACAGCACCACACATCTTTACAGCACCACACATCTTTCTAACACCACACATCTTTACAGCACCACACATCTTTCCAACACCACACATCTTTACAGCACCACACATCTTTACAGTACCACACATCTTTACAGCACCACAATCTTTACAGTACCACACATCTTTACAGCACCACAATCTTTACAGTACCACACATCTTTACAGCACCACACATCTTTACAGCACCACACATCTTTACAGCACCACACATCTTTACAGTACCACACATCTTTACAGCACCATACATCTTTCCAAAACCACACATCTTTACAGCACCACAATCTTTACAGTACCACACATCTTTACGGCACCACACATCTTTACAGTACCACACATCTTTACAGCACCACACATCTTTACAGCACCACACATCTTTACAGCACCACACATCTTTACAGCACCACACATCCCATACATCTTTACAGCACCACACATCTTTACAGCACCACACATCTTTACAGCACCACACATCTTTCCAGCACCACACATCTTTACAGCACCACACATCTTTACAGCACCACACATCTTTACGGCACCACACACGTCATCACCTGCTTCTGTCAAGTGGCAATTTGTTAACAGATTGTGTCGTGAACAAAATGGAGATATTGTTGAGCCTCGATGACAACTCTCTGCAGACGTTGATTACGGTACGCAGTCATGTGGTGCAGACAGCCCCAAAATAATTGGCCCCCAGGCTACGCGCAAACATCCTCTCCACATCTGAGGCCTGGGCCCAGACAGGGGTGATAAGCAAATGATGAACAGGTGGTGGTGGGGGTGGGGGTGGAGGTGGTGGGGGGACCGAAACGCTTCCGTCGGCACTCGGGCTAAATCCGGCCACTGAAGTAAATACCAGCATGGCATCAAGGTGGTTCTAAACACGGGTGACTGGCTTACGACTTAAAATGTGGAGGGGGGTTGGGGTCAGAGGTGGCACCCGAGGGGGGGGTGGCGTCAACTCTCTTTAGTCCGTTTGGTTCTTTGCTGTTCTATATCTGGGCTGATTTGTGATGAAGTCAATGCATCAGTGGAACACACACAAAGGATTAAGGAGAGGGGCGGAGGGCAGCCGCGGGGGGGGGGAGAAGCCGGGGGGGGAAGAAGAGGGTAGCCCGGAGAGAGAAGAGGGCAGTCGGGGAGGGGGGAGAGAATTGAGACACTGGAAGCAAGCCTTATGGTAATGACCTAATTTTTTTAAAAAGTAATTCTTCTTCTTCTTCTATTTGAGGGGCCCACGATCAATTTGTTGATCATTCCGGCTCCTGGTTTAAATTCNTCTGTATTGTTCTATTGACTCCTGGTTACATTTGGCCTTCTGTATTGTTCTATTGACTCCTGGTTACATTTGGCCTTCTGTATTGTTCTATTGACTCCTGGTTACATTTGGCCTTCTGTATTGTTCTATTGACTCCTGGTTACATTTGGCCTTCTGTATTGTTCTTTTTGTTGCAAGGGCGTCGCTTCGCACATCGTCTGCCTTTTTTGACTCCTTCATACACTGCTGGCCGTCAGCCTGAACGTTGCTCAGCGATGATCTCCCATCCGTTGGTTTCTAGGTTCGCTTCCATCGTGCTCCTTTTGCAAACAAACGGGGTAGAGTCAAGGCGAGGGCGTTACTAGCGGCCGTGTGCATCCGTGTGTTGTAAGATTTACAACAAAAAAAAAGAAGAAAAAAGAGCAACAAACACTCAAGAAAGTGTGAGGGTGAAATGCGTCTCGGCTGAACCATCAGAACAAAGTAGACATCGTCTAACCAGGCTCACTGGAATACGCCTTTGCTCATGAGGCTTTTCATTGTAACTGATCGATAGGAAACCTATTATCCACACTGCCGTAACGACCGTGCCAAATTTATTGATCGATTTCCATTTTTAAAAACCTACTTCGAAATGTCCTTACATTTTTAAAATCCGTTATATTAACTTCGCTTTTGTGACCGACTTACTGGTTGGTTGGAAAAAAAATCTTCGGACGGCTAACTGACCCACTTCCCGTCAAGCTATTGAGATGAAATTTGGCACATAGACTCGTTGCCGATGGCAACACATTCTTTCAAATTTTTGCAAAAAGTTTTTTTCCCTGTTTTTCAAGGGGAAGGTCAAATGAAATTCCCGACAACTGCGCTAAATACGATTGTTCTTTTAAAAATATCGCAAGTGCGTTTGTTGCGTAATATTTTCTTTTTTTTTTTTTTCAAAAATTTCTGCTGAAAAAAATCTGTGGTGTAAAAGCAGGTGGGCCATTAGAATATTAACATAGTTCAGGGGCGTGGAAAAAAATGTGTTGTTAAGAGCCTTGACGGGGGAGCACCGATTGGGATTCTTATAAAGTGGGTTTCTTGAAGGCGTTTTTGGTCAACTGTCCTCCCCCAATTGCTTGATAATAGATTGTTTTGGGGGAGGGGGGGTTGTTTAATTTTTATTGGTGACTGACCAGCTCTGCTGTGCTCAATGGGACACCAAATATTTTTGGGTTGTTGTTTTTTGTTCCCAAATATTTTTGGGTTGTTTTTTTTTGTTCATTTCATCAGTGACAACCTATACAGTTTTTTATCGATTCTTCTTCTTCTTATATTTGAGGGGCCCACGATCAATTTGTTGATCATTCTGGCTCCTGGTTTAAATTCAGAGTTTGCCTTCTCTTAGATGGGTTGCCGTACAAGGCTAACGAGTCCCATCCACCCGGGGTGCTTGGGATGGCTTTGGTGGGGATTGAACTTCGAACCACCGGCTTTTTGGTTAGACCGCTCGGCCACCCAGCACCCATTATATTCATATTCATTATTAAATAATTTTGTTAATATTATTCAATACATCAGTATCAACGGCACTGCAGCGCGCGGGTGGCTCTGGTCGGCAATCTTCCCCCACCCCGCCACATCCACCACTTTTTTTTCTTCTCGCATGGACACCCTGCTGATGTCTGCATTTGTCGCCACGTCATCTTTTCATCTCACTTTCAATGCACCTTTGAACCGTCTACCCCAGGGCTGCACAACTCAAAATGTAAGTCGGGCCGTAATACTTTAAGAAAAATGTGTGTGGGCCAAAAGAAAATAGGACAGGGGGGGGGCGGGGGAAACAAGTAAACAAATAAGAAGAAAGAATCCACCCTTGAGCCGTCCACCCCACGTATTTGTGCCTGTCCACCTTTGAGCCGTCCACCCCACGTATTTGTGTCTGTCCACCTTTGAGCCGTCCACCCCACGTATTTGTGTCTGTCCACCCTTGAGCCGTCCACCCCACGTAGTTGTGTCTGTCCACCTTTGAGCCGTCCACCCCACGTATTTGTGTCTGTCCACCTTTGAGCCGTCCACCCCACGTATTTGTGTCTGTCCACCTTTGAGCCGTCCACCCCACGTATTTGTGTCTGTCCACCCTTGAGCCGTCCAGCCCATGTGTTTATCAATCAAATAAGCCACGGTGAGATGACTCATATCGTTCATGAACTAAATGAACTGGTGTATCCAAATCTGGTCAGGCCGTATCTGCGAGCGCGAAATAGTTATATATAGATATATAGTTTGCAGGATGTCTCCGGCCCGGGCCCCACACTAACGATAACGAAGTTGGATCTCAGGTCCAGGGACGCGATTCTTCGTGAGTCCGCCGTCAATGGCCGTCAATGGCCGATCAATGGCCGTCAATTGCCGCTCAATGGCCGTCAATGGCGATGTTCTGTAACCCAAATTTTTTATTGTTTTTCAAAGGGAAGATAAAATAAATATGATGTGTTTAATGGTTGCGTCTTTTGGTCGGGGAGAATTTGATAGAATGTGCAACAAGTCTATGTGCCAAGTTTCAGTCTGATAGGAGGACGGCAAGTGGGTTCATTAGCCGTCTGAAGACTTTGCCTTAAGCAAAAATCGAAGTTAATTTTGGAGGATTGTAAAAAGCTTGACGAGAAGTTATTCAAATCTCTTAAGTCAGGAGTAGGCTACGGACAGCGGTTGAACCCAGACTTGAGTAATCAGGAGTAGGCTACGGACAGCGGTTGAACCCAGACTTGAGTAATCAGGAGTAGGCTACGGACAGCGGTTGAACCCAGACTTGAGTAATCAGGAGTAGGCTACGGACAGCGGTTGAACCCAGACTTGAGTAATCAGGAGTAGGCTACGGACAGCGGTTGAACCCAGACTTGAGTAGTCAGGAGTAGGCTACGGACAGCGGTTGAACCCAGACTTGAGTAGTCAGGAGTAGGCTACGGACAGCGGTTGAACCCAGACTTGAGTAGTCAGGAGTAGGCTACGGACAGCGGTTGAACCCAGACTTGAGTAGTCAGGAGTAGGCTACGGACAGCGGTTGAACCCAGACTTGAGTAGTCAGGAGTAGGCTACGGACAGCGGTTGAACCCAGACATGAGTAGTCAGGAGTAGGCTACGGACAGCGGTTGAACCCAGACTTGAGTAAGTCAAAGAGAAAACAACGAAAGCTGTTCATGGGCTGTACTTTAGAATCTAAACCCAAACAAAACACACGATCATCCCACCCCTCCCCACCACCCAAACAAAACACACAATCATCCCACCCCTCCCCACCACCCAAACAAAACACACAATCATCCCACCCCTCCCCACCTTTTTTTTTTATCTCAGACTTGGGGGGATTCAAAAGTAAAAGTGGGGAAACCAGTACTTGGGGTGAGTGGCAAGAGCAGTGGCCTCAGCTTGGTTTAGTGCTGCCCAGGGCTGGTCTTAGTTTTTAGCCGTCCCTTTCCACACAATAAAATCCACTGCAGTGGCAGAATATGCCGTCCCTCCATGTAAAGAAAAAAGTACACGCCTTCGGACCCCTCTTCCTACGCCACTGAGTGAAAGAGTAGGAGGGAGGTACATCTTCATTATCTCCCAGCAAGCAATTTATGAACGGTGCATGTGGTTAGAGTCCCAAGGCAAGCAATGTATGAACGGCGCATGGTTACCTGGTTCGAGTCCCAAAGCTTGTCAGTGGTCACCGACTCGGAAACTTTCACCCCTTCTCCCCCCTCCCAGTCCCCCTGTCAATTACGCCCCTGACTAGCATGGCGTCCCTGGCCAGGGATCACCGACTGAGTTGTACTAATTAGTCATAAGGTGGGTGCCAGACGTATTGAGGAGCGAGGAGTGCCAGCAGGCAGGAGCCGTGAGAAGACCGTTGGTGTTGCCAGGTTGGCACAAAGCATTGGTTGTTTTCACATTTGAGATACACTCAAAACAGATTTGGAACAGACTTGGAACAGACATGGAACAGACTTGGAACAGACTTGGAACAGACACGGAACAGACACGGAGCAGACTTGGAACAGACTTGGCACGGAACAGACACGGAGCAGACTTGGAACAGACTTGAAACAGACATGGTTTGATGAGTGAAGAGAAGACTTAGATTTAGTCTTCCCAGTTTTTGTTTTCCATCATTCATTCACATCGATGTCCTTACAATTACTCTCCAGTGTGTTCGCTTTAATATAATACTAGTTATATTGCCCGTCAAAAATGGCACCTATTTTTACAAATTGAATATCTATATTTCAGCTAATAAAATAAAGTCTCCTTTGTTGAGGTGACATGATTAAATCAAGTTTCCTTATTAATAGGTTAATTGTATTATTTTTAATCAATTTTATTTTCAAAATATTCTTCATACATTTATTTTCATTTTTAGTTTTTTTTTTGGGGGGGGGGGGGTATCGGGACGAGATATCTCGGAGGGTGGGGTAATTTACACTATGGTAGACTTGACGACATTATTATGATATACTTGATGACATTACTATGATATATTTGACGACATTACACGGATATATTTGACTACCTTACTATGATAGGCTTGACATTACTATTACATACGACGACATCACTGCGATATACTTGACGAAAGTATTATGATACACTTGACGACATTACTAAGATATACTTGACGACATTCCTGTGATAGACTTGACGACATTACTACTTTAAAATCTTAGCAGCCAGCATTAATACAATTATTACCACTGTGCCGTAACCGGAAATTATGCGCAACCAATCTGTGCAAAGGCCGTTTGGTACGTCTGCATGGTACAGCATGCTAATTTCCGGTAACCCTGCTGTGTGCATAGGAGTTCATTGGACTATTTGGAAACCTTTGCTGATTGATCAGATTCAATGATTGATTAGCCAAAGTTATGTGTGTGGGTGTGTGTGTGTGGGTGTGGGTGGGTGTGTGGGTGTTGATGTGCAACACAAGTGTGTTGTCAGCCGGTGATGTGCGACACATGTGTGTTGTCAGCCGGTGAAGTGCGACACATGTGTGTTGTCAGCCGGTGATGTGCGACACATGTGTGTTATCAGTCGGTGAAGTGCAACACATGTGTGCTATCAGCCGATGAAGTCCAACACATGTGTGTTATCAGCCGGTGAAGTGCAACACATGTGTGCTATCAGCCGATGAAGTCCAACACATGTGTGTTATCAGCCGGTGAAGTGCAACACATGTGTGCTATCAGCCGATGAAGTGCAACACATGTGTGTTATCAGCCGGTGAAGTGCAACACATGTGTGCTATCAGCCGATGAATTCCAACACATGTGTGTTATCAGCCGGTCAAGTGCAACACATGTGTGCTATCAGCCGATGAATTCCAACACATGTGTGTTATCAGCCGGTCAAGTGCAACACATGCGTGTTATCAGCCGTTGAAGTGTAACACATGCGTGTTATATCAGTCGATGAAGTCCAACACATGTGTGTTATCAGCCGGTCAAGTGCAACACATGCGTGTTATCAGCCGTTGAAGTGCAACACATGCGTGTTATATCAGTCGATGTATTCCAACACGTGTGTTATATCAGCCGGTGAAGTGCATTGTATATAACAGATCCTAATGTTAAAGTTCATTTTTTTTTTTTAAATATCATTGAACTAGACAAGGTAGATGAAATGTTTTAAAAGAGAGCATTACTCACCATTGTGTCTATAGATCTCTACTGGCCAACCGCTGCTCGTGTGGTTGTGCCTAGTCATGAAATACACCAGATTCTGTTCCCAAGGAGAACTAAACCTATGGGTCGTACTTGTTCTGTTACAGTTGCGGGTGGGGGAAAAATCATTAAAAAATCACCAATAAAAACCAACACCACCAAACACCATTTCGTGTCATCACTTGTCTCGACGTTAAGTTGAAATGGAACAGTATCGGCAATGTTTGTATGACAAATTTCTAGTCTTAACAGGATCGGCACCAATCTCAATTCAGGAACTGAATGGCAAGGCTTTTAAGTTAGAATCGTGTACCACCGGGATAATTGGTTCCCTTTCTCCTTTTAAGGTCGTTGTAAATAAGTATTGTTACGAAACCAAATTGCCCAGCTCCGGGCCGCTCCGTAAGGGTCATAAATGTCTCTAAAAAAATGAAGACCCTTGTCTGGGAAACACATTGAGGCCATTACGAGGTAGATAGTAAAACTCGAAGGGTCCATTTGGGCCCTAATTGCTGCGTGACACGTCTTTCTGTTACTTGACAGTATAAATGTCATCAGGTGGGTTCATAATCAATGAACTTGTAGACGGTCCCAGGGGCGGGTCAGCTGATCATGCTGACGGCACGTGGGACCCAAACGCTAAATTTGTTGCTTAAAATGTCATTTAGAGAAAGAGATACCCGCAAACCGACATTTAGAGATACACAACAACTGACATTTAGAGATACCCATAAACGGACATTTAGAGATACCCACAAACGGACATTTAGAGTTACCCAAAAACTGACATTTAGAGATACCACACACGGACATTTAGAAATACCAAAAAACTGACATTTAGAGATACCACAGACGGACATTTAGAGATACAAACAAACGGACATTTAGAGAAACCCAAAAACGGACATTTAGAGATACCAACAAACTAACATTTAGAGATACCCAAAAACGGACATTTTGAGATACAAACAAATGGACATTTAGAGATACCAACAAACGGACATTAAGAGATATCAACAAACGGACATTTTGAGATACCAACAAACTGACATTTAGAGATATCAAAAAACGGACATTTAGAGATGCCAACAAACGGACATTTAGAGATACAAACAAACGGACATTTAGAGATACCAACAAACGGACATTTAGAGATACAAACAAATGGACAATTAGAGATACAAACAAACGGACATTTAGAGATACCAACAAACGGACATTTAGAGATACAAACAAACGGACATTTAGAGATACCAACAAACGGACATTTAGAGATACAAACAAACGGACATTTAGAGATACCAACAAACGGACATTTAGAGATACCAACAAACGGACATTTAGAGATACCAACAAATGGACATTTAGAGATACCAACAAACGGACATTTAGAGATACTAACAAACGGACATTTATAGATACCAACAAACGGACATTTAGAGATACCAACAAACGGACATTTAGAGATACCAACAAATGGACATTTAGAGATACAAACAAATGGACATTTAGAGATACCAACAAACGGACATTTAGAGATACCAACAAACGAACATTTAGAGATACAAACAAATGGACATTTAGAGATACCAACAAATGGACATTTAAAGATACTAACAAACGGACATTTAGAGATACAAACAAACGGACATTTAGAGATACCAACAAACGGACATTTAGAGATACCAACAAACGGACATTTAGAGATACCAACAAACGGACATTTAGAGATACCAACAAACGGACATTTAGAGATACCAACAAACGGACATTTAGAGATACCAACAAACGGACATTTAGAGATACCAACAAACGGACATTTAGAGATACCAACAAACGGACATTTAGAGATACCAACAAACGGACATTTAGAGATACCAACAAACGGACATTTAGAGATACCAACAAACGGACATTTAGAGATACCAACAAACGGACATTTAGAGATACCAACAAACGGACATTTAGAGATACCAACAAACGGACATTTAGAGATACCAACAAACGGACATTTAGAGATACCAACAAACGGACATTTAGAGATACCAACAAACGGACATTTAGAGATACCAACAAACGGACATTTAGAGATACCAACAAACGGACATTTAGAGATACCAACAAACGGACATTTAGAGATACCAACAAACGGACATTTAGAGATACCAACAAACGGACATTTAGAGATACCAACAAACGGACATTTAGAGATACCAACAAACGGACATTTAGAGATACCAACAAACGGACATTTAGAGATACCAACAAACGGACATTTAGAGATACCAACAAACGGACATTTAGAGATACCAACAAATGGACATTTAGAGATACAAACAAATGGACATTTAGAGATACAAACAAACGGACATTTAGAGATACAAACAAACGGACATATAGAGATACCAACAAACGGACATTTAGAGATACCAACAAACGGACATTTAGAGATACCAACAAATGGACATTTAGAGATACAAACAAACGGACATTTAGAGATACCAACAAACGGACATTTAGAGATACCAACAAACGGACATTTAGAGATACCAACAAATGGACATTTAGAGATACCAACAAACGGACATTTAGAGATACTAACAAACGGACATTTATAGATACCAACAAACGGACATTTAGAGATACCAACAAACGGACATTTAGAGATACCAACAAATGGACATTTAGAGATACAAACAAATGGACATTTAGAGATACCAACAAACGGACATTTAGAGATACCAACAAACGAACATTTAGAGATACAAACAAATGGACATTTAGAGATACCAACAAATGGACATTTAAAGATACTAACAAACGGACATTTAGAGATACAAACAAACGGACATTTAGAGATACCAACAAACGGACATTTAGAGATACCAACAAACGGACATTTAGAGATACTAACAAACGGACATTTAGAGATACAAACAAATGGACATTTAGAGATACAAACAAACGGACATTTAGAGATACCAACAAACGGACATTTAGAGATACCAACAAATGGACATTTAGAGATACCAACAAACGGATATTTAGAGATACTGACAAACGGACATTTAGAGATACCAACAAACGGACATTTAGAGATACCAACAAACGGACATTTAGAGATACCAACAAATGGACATTTAGAGATACAAACAAATGGACATTTAGAGATACAAACAAACGGACATTTAGAGATACAAACAAACGGACATTTAGAGATACCAACAAACGGACATTTAGAGATACTAACAAACGGACATTTAGAGATACAAACAAATGGACATTTAGAGATACAAACAAACGGACATTTAGAGATACCAACAAAAGGTTATTTAGAGATACTAACAAACGGACATTTAGAGATACCAACAAACGGACATTTAGAGATACCAACAAACGGACATTTAGAGATACCAACAAACGGACATTTAGAGATACCAACAAACGGACATTTTGAGATACCAACAAACGGACATTTAGAGATACCAACAAACGGACATTTTGAGATACCAACAAACGGACATTTAACTGGTGTGATATTAAAACGGTTATTTTATGGAAACCACTAGTCGAGCAGATCTCAAATAGCAGGCTGTTTATGTCTTAAACTATTTTTATTATTTCCATGTTGTTTATATGTTAAACTATTTTATATTATGTACAGGTTGTTTATATGTTTATCTATTTTATATCATGTACCGGTTGTTCATGTTAAACTATTTAAATCATGTACATGCTGTTTATATGTTCAACTATTGTATATCATGTAGTGCATTACTTCCAAAATCCACCTGGGATGACATACACATAAGGGGATACTTGTGTGAATATTTTAATTAGTATTATTTGAAACGAAAGCCTCGTTACGACTTGTTAGAAACAGTGACTTGCAGATATTTGCTGACAGATTTGAAACTAGAATTTCCAACCTGTATATCAAGTGTAAAGGTTTTCTGTACGCGCGGTCGTATCCTACTCTTGATTACCAATTAACAAGCATGTGATTAACCAGTTATCTATTACTGTAATGGTCACGTGACAGAAGGTCACCAACCTCTCAAGTTTATTAAGAGACAATAACATGTAAGCAATTGTTTTAAAAACAAAAACAAAAAAACTCGTGTAGAGTTAAACTCAGCTTACACTGTAATTTTTAATGGCATTAAGTTTATCCCGGGATATGAGTTCCTTCATTCCGTTTTCCCGGGATAAGCAAGACTCCAGGTAATGAAAACCAAATTTTTTAATAAATAAATTATTGTATTGGGTTAGAGATTAAAATTGGCTTTATTAGGGTGTCAAGTCATTTGAAAAAGGGACCTAACTAAGTTTGTATGTAAATGCAACACTGTTCCAACGGTTGTCTCTCTTGGCGTTAGTTCCAGGCGTACGACGTGAAATTATATATTCGTTGATATAACAATACCAAAAATAAATAATTCAACACACTATCGTATAATAATACACCTAATTGTGTACTGCTGCAACACTTGGATGTGTGTTAGAGTGGATATCCTACAATACAACTTAATTGTGTATCTGCTGCAACATGTGTGTGAGAGTGGCTACTCCTACTGAACGGAACAGCAGCCATTGATCACTTACTCAATACAGCAGCCTTGACTAGTAATAGAGGTGGCAAACGTGCAATTTCTGTTTCACATCTTATTGATGACTTCTGCAGGGTTAAACAAAGTAAGACACCGAAAAGAAATAAGAGATGGATATAATATGTTTTTTGGTTGTTTTTTTTTTGGTTTTTTTTCAAAACTGAACAAATGCTAAACGTAACATTTGGAATATTGCTTGCCCTAGTTGGCTTGTTCGAATTAGATGAGGTTAGTGTTTTGGAGGGGAAAAAAGGGCAATTATGTCTATCAAGGAATGAACAACGCCTTATAATACGAATGAGAACGGAGCAATCTCCAACACGAAGCTACGTAAACTGACTCGACTCGCGTAGGGACCCGAACAGCCGACACCCTGGCCTAGCCACCGAAACTGTTGACCGCCTGCTCGGTGGACGCCCTAAGAGGGATGTGGGGCGTGGTGGGTCCAACACGGAGACCTGTGTCAATGATCTGATTCAGGGAGACCTGTGTCAATGATCTGATTCACGGAGACCTGTGTCAATGATCTGATTCACGGAGACCTGTGTCAATGATCTGATTCACGGCGACCTGTGTCAATGATCTGATTCACGGAGACCTGTGTCAATGATCTGATTCACGGAGATCTGTGTCAATGATCTGATTCACGGAGACGCCAGCTTGGTGAGGCTCGACAGCAAATAAAAAAAATGGTCAGGGTCATAAGAGTCTAGGCTCGGCCACCACAAGAGAGTGAAATATAGTTGGTCTAGCAATGAACCATTCTGGAATATAGTTGGTCTAGCAATGAACCGTTCTGAAATATAGTTGGTCTAGCAATGAACCATTCTGAAATATAGTTGGTCTATCAATGAACCATTCTGAAATATAGTTGGTCTAGCAATGAACCGTTCTGAAATATAGTTGGTCTAGCAATGAACCATTCTGAAATATAGTTGGTCTATCAATAAACCATTCTGAAATATAGTTGGTCTAGCAATGAACCATTCTGAAATATTGTTGGTCTAGCAATGAACCATTCTGAAATATAGTTGGTCTAGCAATGAACCGTTCTGAAATATAGTTGGTATAGCAATGAACCATTTTGACATGTAGTTGGTCTAGCAATGAACCATTCTGAAATATAGTTGGTCTAGCAATGAACCGTTCTGAAATATAGTTTGTATAGCAATGAACCATTCTGAAATATATTTGGTCTAGCAATGAACCATTCTGAAATATAGTTGGTCTAGCAATGAACCATTCTGAAATATAGTTGGTCTAGCAATGAACCATTTTGGCATATAGTTGGTCTAGCAATGAACCATTCTGAAATATAGTTGGTCTAGCAATGAACCGTTCTGAAATATAGTTGGTCTAGCAATGCACCGTTCTGAAATATAGTTGGTCTAGCAATGAACCATTCTGAAATATAGTTGGTCTAGCAATGAACCATTATGAAATATAGTTGGTATAGCAATGAACAATTCTGAAATATAGTTGCTCTAGCAATGAACCATTTTGACATATAGTTGGTCTAGCAATGAACCATTCTGAAAAATAGTTGGTCTAGCAATGAACCATTCTGAAAAATAGTTGGTCTAGCAATGAACTATTCTGACAGATGCGAACAAGAAATACGAGCTGGGTTTTATTCACAAGCTCAATCAAATAATTCATCTTTACAATTGTTCACACTTTTGGATGAGAGGCTCAAAAAAAAAAATACAAATATATTTTATAATCAAAAACATTGGATTTTATAAATAAAAATGGAGGGGGAAAAAACTCTACAGCTCACACAATACAAATAAAATGTAAAAGTTAACTAAATTATTTCATTTGTTTTTAAACTCCCGTTTTGATGGAATTTCAGACACAGTTCCAGAGGGCGAACGTGCGTGTTTCAGCCAAAAATTTGTTTATAATTTACATAATGGTTGCAGCGGCTGGCAGAGGAAATGTGGCGCAACCTGCAGACCTTCAAGAACATTAACTCTACGTTTAAAATAAAAAGAAAAAAAGAAGAATAATAATGAGTAACAGCCAAGCCATCACACGTTTCTTGACAATTTACGGAACAAAATCCACTCTAGTATTCGATAGCGTTGCTTGGAAGAGGTTTTTAAAAAAAACTATTTCACGGAAAAAAACTCTGCAATTGACCAAAATTGCCCCCTCTCCATGTAATGAAAAAAAAGGGCCCATCCCACAGGGGATAGAATACCCCTCCGCACCCCTTGCTACGCCACTGTCAGGGTTTTGCCCGGTTAAGGCATACGGGCCGCTTCAAACAGAACCTGTCCAATAAATGAAAAATGATTTTACAATCTTAAAAGCTCCACTGCCGTCGTCAGTTAGAGAAGCTGTCGGTGTGTTGGCGTGGTGGTGTGTTGGTGTGTTGGCGTGGTGGTGTGTTGGTGTGTTGGCGTGGTGGTGTGTTGGTGTGTTGGCGTGGTGATGTGTTGGTGTGTTGGCGTGGTGGCGTTATGACGGGATGGTGATTACATGAATGAGAGAGGGTGTGTTGTTTACTGGAGGGGGCTGGGAAGATGCGTGTATGGAACACGGTGCTAGGAAAGGCAGATGGTGGAGTGCGGGCTGGTGGAGTGCCGGGCTGGGGGCTGGGGGAGTGCGGGCTGGTGGAGTGCGGGCTGGGGGAGTGCGGGGGGGGGGGGTGGGGGCGGGGGGGGTGGGGGGTGGGGGAGGGGGGGGGGGGGGGGTGGGGGAGCTGGTGGAGTGCGGGCTGGTGGAGTGGCGGTCGTGGAGTGCGGGCTAGTGGAGTGTAGGCTGGGGGCTGGTGGAGTGCAGGCTGGTGGAGTGTTGGCAGGTGGAGTGTGGGCAGGTGGAGTGCGGGCTGGTGTATTGTGGGATGGTGTAGTGCGGGATGGTGTAGTGTGAGCTGGTGCAGTGCGGGCTGGTGGAGTGGTGGCAGAGGAATGCTGGCAGGTGGAGTGGTGGCAGGTGGAGTGCGGACTTATTTGGTATATATAATGCATACTGTTGGTTTATATGTTGATAGAGAGGACTAGAATTGGGGGGAGGGGAGAGAGAAGGGAATCCACGCAGATGAGGGTGATGATAAAATGGCTAATTTGGTGTAAGTTTGTGGAGTGAGTGTTGGAGTGTGAGTATTGGGATGTGAGTCTTGGAGTGTGAGTGTTGGCATGTGAGTGTTGGAATGTTAGTGTTGGGAATGTGAGTGTTGGGATGTGAGTTTTGAAGTGTAAGTGTTGGAGTGTGAGTGTTGGAGTGTGAGTGTTGGAGTGTGAGTGTTGGGATGTGAGTTTTGGAGTGTGAGTGTTGGGGTGTGAATTTTGGAGTAAGGGTGTTGGAGTGTGAGTGTTGGAGTGTGAGTGTTGGGATGTGGGTGTTGGAGTGTAAGTGTTGGGATGTGAGTGTTGGAGTGTGAGTGTTGGAGTGTGAGTGTTGGAGTGTGAGTGTTGGAGTGTGAGTGTTGGAGTGTGAGTG
Source organism: Lymnaea stagnalis (assembly GCA_964033795.1). Classification (NCBI taxonomy): domain Eukaryota; kingdom Metazoa; phylum Mollusca; class Gastropoda; family Lymnaeidae; genus Lymnaea; species Lymnaea stagnalis. The sequence goes on from CAXITT010000039.1 coordinate 42,517, forward strand.
TTGGAGTGTGAGTGTTAGAGTGTGAGTGTTGGGGATGTGAGTCTTGGAGGGTGAGTGTTGGGGTTTTAGTGCTGGAGTGTGAGTGTTGGGGTGTGAGCGTTATGGCGTGACAGTCGGGTTGTGAGTGTTGGAGTGTGAGTGTTTGGGTTTGAGTGATGTGATATAGGGCGAGTTATTTGTGTCTACACCTTGATGAGGGGGGGGGGAATAAAAAAAAGGGAATGTGTTTCATAATTAACCGGACGAAAGACAGAGGAGGGGCGTGTGGAAATGGAGAAAAGTTAAGCGCCATGGGGTGACTAATTGAAAGTGGAACAAGAGGGTTAGGTGCTCAATCTGTACCACCAAATGGGAAAGACAGGAGCGCCCTCTTTGGGTCGAGACCAGCGAAGCGTTGGTGGGAAGTTAATTAGATTGTTATTGTGATTTTGTCCGACGCTCTGAAGTGATTGGAACAGCAGTGAAATAACTTCATAGAAAGACTTTAACGAATTTTTTAAATTCATACATAAAGTCAACTTTTTAAAAATTAAATTTGAAAGCAGTCAGCTTTGATTTGACTCAACAAATTCGCAGATTGTACAATTAGGTTTAAAAACAAGGAATGAATGTTTGAGTAATGAGATCGACCGTGTCTTCTTCTACCAACCTCGAGATGTTTAGTCGGATTTTGGATTCCTTTGATTAACAACAGATTGGTTAGTGAATTGGTTAGTGAATTGGTTAGTGAATCGGTTTGTGAATTGGTCAGTGAATTGGTTAGTGAATTGGTTAGTGAATCGGTTTGTGAATTGGTCAGTGAATTGGTTACTGAATTGGTTAGTGAATTGGTAAGTGAATCGGTTTTTGAATTGGTTAGTGAATTGGTTTTTGAATTGGTTGGTGCATTGGTGCATTGGTAGGTGAATTGGTTAGTGAATTTTTTTGTTAATTGGTTAGGGAATTTATTTGTGAATTGGTTAGTAAATCGGTTAGTGAATTGGTTAGTGAATTGGTTAGGGAATTTATTTGTGAATTGGTTAGTAAATCGGTTAGTGAATTGGTTAGTGAATTGGTTAGTGAATTAGTTTGTTAATTGGTTAGGGAATTTATTTGTGAATTGGTTAGTATATCGGTTAGTGAATTGGTTAGTGAATTGGTTTGTGAATTGTTTAGTAAATTGGTTAGTGAATTGGTTAGTGAATTGGTTTGTTAATTGGTTAGGGAATTTATTTGTGAATCGGTTAGTAAATCGGTTAGTGAATTGGTTAATGAATTGGTTTGTGAATTGGTTAGTAAATTGGTTAGTGAATTGATTAGTGAATTGGTTTGTTAATTGGTTAGGGAATTTATTTGTGAATTGGTTAGTAAATCGGTTAGAGAATTGGTTAGTGAATTGGTTTGTGAATTGGTTAGTAAATTGGTTAGTGAATTGGTTTGTGAATTGGTTAGTGAATTGATCGGTGGGAAGGATAGGGTTAATCTCTTAGCCCTGACATGTGACTTTTCTTTACTTCCCTTCACTCCCCTTTAAGCCCCTTACTTTCACGCCCCTTCCCTTCATTCCCGCCATCCCTTCACTCCTCTCCCTTTCCCTATACTCCACTCACTTTCCCTACACTCCTCTCCCTTTCCTTTCACTCCCCTCCCTTTCCTTTCACTCCCCTCCCTTTCCTTTCACTCCCCTCCCTTTCCCTACACTCCCCTCCCTTTCCCTTCACTCCCATCCCTTTCCCTACACTCCCCTCCCTTTCCCTACATCCCCCTCCCTTTCCCTACACTCCCCTCCCTTTCCCTACATCCCCCTCCCTTTCCCTACACTCCCCTACCTTTCCCTACACTCCCCTCACAAAAAAAAATTGTATCAGTGAAATTCACCGGGGTGGGGGTGGTTAGGGGGATGGGTTAGGATTAATTTTTTGGGTAGCTATATGCCACTCCGTCAAATGAAAACCTTAATCATATCTGAAAAATGACTTTCCTAGCTTCTTTAGGTGGAATCATAATCAATTGATGAACTTCTGGCTAACTTTATAGCGGCACCACGATTATTGTTTGAATCATGGTCTGCTATTTGCCCCTTCACATGTGAAAATGCGGGCCAATCAGATACATTTGTGTATCAATGCACCGGTAGTGCACCGAAGTGCACTGGTGCGTCTTCTCGAGTGAATACGAGAACCAGAATTACTTTGTTGTTGATTATTGATTTTTCATTAGAGTGCTCGAAGAACAAAACGATGCGTGAATCTTGAAGTACACTAGAGTTCTCATGCCCAGCATCACGTGACGCGAGGTCAAAGCTTGATGATAACTCAACGATAGCATGATGACGTCATGGCTTTTGTTGTAGAGTGTTCTGCGTGAATATTTCATGTTTCAAAGACTGGATGAGTCAAAGAAATGTTTCAAAGACTGGATGAGTCAAAGAAATGTTTCAAAGACTGGATGAGTCAAAGAAATGTTTCAAAGACTGGATGAGTCAAAGAAATGTTTCAAAGACTGGATGAGTCAAAGAAATGTTTCAAAGACTGGATGAGTCAAAGAAATGTTTCAAAGACTGGATGAGTCAAAGAAATGTTTCAAAGACTGGATGAATCAAAGAAATGTTTCAAAGACTGGATGCGTCAAAGAAATGTTTCAAAGACTGGATGAGTCAAAGAAATGTTTCAAAGACTGGATGCGTCAAAGAAATGATTCAAAGACTGGATGAGTCAAAGAAATGTTTCAAAGACTGGATGAGTCAAAGAAATGTTTCAAAGACTGGATGCGTCAAAGAAATGTTTCAAAGACTGGATGAGTCAAAGAAATGTTTCAAAGACTGGATGCGTCAAAGAAATGTTTCAAAGACTGGATGAGTCAAAGAAATGTTTCAAAGACTGGATGAGTCAAAGAAATGTTTCAAAGACTGGATGAGTCAAATAAATGTTTCAAAGACTGGATGAGTCAAAGAAATGTTTCAAAGACTGGATGAGTCAAAGAAATGTTTCAAAGACTGGATGAGTCAAAGAAATGTTTCAAAGACTGGATGAGTCAAAGAAATGTTTCAAAGACTGGATGAGTCAAAGAAAT
>CAXITT010000039.1:53708-83890 GCA_964033795.1 Lymnaea stagnalis
TCTTATGAGTGTCACACCTGCTCGTGTCTAGGGATCACTCTCTTATGAGTGTCACACCTGCTTGTGTCTAGGGATCACTCTCTTATGAGTGTCACACCTGCTCGTGTCTAGGGATCACTCTCTTATGAGTATCACACCTGCTCATGTCTAGGGATCACTCTCTTATGAGTGTCACACCTGCTCGTGTCTAGGGATCACTGTCTTATGAGTGTCACACCTGTTCGTGTCTAGGGATCACTGTCTTATGAGTGTCACACCTGCTCGTGTCTAGGGATCACTCTCTTATGAGTGTCACACCTGCTCGTGTCTATGGATCACTCTCTTATGCGTGTCACACCTGCTTGTGTCTAGGGATCACTCTCTTATGAGTGTCACACCTGCTCGTGTCTAGGGATCACTCTCTTATGCGTGTCACACCTGCTCGTGTCTAGGGATCACTCTCTTATGAGTGTCACACCTGCTCGTGTCTAGGGATCACTCTCTTATGAGTGTCACATCTGCTTGTGTCTAGGGATCACTCTCTTATGCGTGTCACACCTGCTCGTGTCTAGGGATCACTCTCTTATGAGTGTCACACCTGCTCGTGTCTAGGGATCACTCTCTTATGAGTGTCACACCTGCTTGTGTCTAGGGATCACTCTCTTATGAGTGTCACACCTGCTCGTGTCTATGGATCACTCTCTTATGCGTGTCACACCTGCTCGTGTCTAGGGATCACTCTCTTATGAGTGTCACATCTGCTTGTGTCTATGGATCACTCTCTTATGAGTGTCACACCTGCTCGTGTCTATGGATCACTCTCTTATGCGTGTCACACCTGCTTGTGTCTAGGGATCACTCTCTTATGAGTGTCACATCTGCTCGTGTCTAGGGATCACTCTCCTATGAGTGTCACATCTGCTCGTGTCTATGGATCACTCTCTTATGCGTGTCACACCTGCTCGTGTCTATGGATCACTCTCTTATGAGTGTCACATCTGCTCGTGTCTAGGGATCACTCTCTTATGTGTGTCACACCTGCTCGTGTCTAGGATCACTCTCTTATGCGTGTCACACCTGCTCGTGTCTAGGGATCACTCTCTTATGAGTGTCACATCTGCTCGTGTCTAGGATCACTCTCTTATGCGTGTCACACCTGCTCGTGTCTAGGGATCACTCTCTTATGAGTGTCACACCTGCTTGTGTCTAGGGATCACTCTCTTATGAGTGTCACACCTGCTCGTGTCTATGGATCACTCTCTTATGAGTGTCACACCTGCTCGTGTCTAGGGATCACTCTCTTATGAGTGTCACACCTGCTCGTGTCTAGGGATCACTCTCTTATGAGTGTCACACCTGCTCGTGTCTAGGGATCACTCTCTTATGAGTGTCACACCTGCTCGTGTCTAGGGATCACTCTCTTATGAGTGTCACACCTGCTCGTGTCTAGGGATCACTCTCTTATGAGTGTCACACCTGCTCGTGTCTAGGGATCACTCTCTTATGAGTGTCACACCTGCTTGTGTCTAGGGATCACTCTCTTATGAGTGTCACACCTGCTCGTGTCTAGGGATCACTCTCTTATGAGTGTCACACCTGCTCGTGTCTAGGGATCACTCTCTTATGAGTGTCACACCTGCTCGTGTCTAGGGATCACTCTCTTATGAGTGTCACACCTGCTTGTGTCTAGGGATCACTCTCTTATGAGTGTCACACCTGCTTGTGTCTAGGGATCACTCTCTTATGAGTATTTGGTTGTTGGTGTTGTTGGTGTTGGTGTTGTTGGTCTTGGTATTGTTGGTGTTGGTGTTGTTGGTGTTGATGTTGTTGGTGTTGATGATGTCGGTGTTGGTATTGGAGGTGTTGGTGTTGTTGGTGTTGGTGTTGTTGGTGTTGGTGATGTCAGTGTTGGTATTGGTGGTGTTGGTGTTGTTGGTGTTGATATTGTTGGTGTTGGTAATGTCGGTGTTGGTATTGGTGGTTTTGGTGTTGGTGTTCTTGGTGTTGGTGTTGGTGGTGTCGGTGTTGGTATTGGTGGTGTTGGTATTGGTGGTGTTGGTGTTGGTGTTGTTGGTGTTTTTGGTGGTGTCGTCGTCGTTGGTGTTGGTGTTGTTGTTGTCGTCGTTGGTGTTAGTGTTGTCGTCGTTGGTGTTGGTGTTGTTGGTGTCGGTATTGGTGTTGGTGTTGTTGTTGTCGTCGTTTGTGTTGGTGGTGTTGGTGTTGGTGTTGGTGTTACTGTTGTCCTCGTTCGTGTTGGTGTTGTTGTTTTCGTCGTTGGTATTGGTGTTGTCGTCGTTGGTGTTGGTGTAGTTAGTGTTGTTGTCGTCGTTGGTGTTGTCGCCGTTGGTGTTGGTGCTGTTGGTGTTGGCTTTGGTGTTGTTGGCGTTGTTGGTGTTGGTATTGGTGTTGGTTTTGGTGTTGTTGTTGTCGTCGTTGTTGTCGTCGTTGGTGTTGTTGTTGTGCTCTGTTCATGGAAGGAGACGTTCGTGCTTCAGATTTGTTGTTTTATATTTCAATCCTTGCGTTGTCTGACCACACAACATGAGACAAGGTCCTGGATAAAAGTCATAACAAAAAACAAACACTCTTATTGCTGATTGCATACATTGACAATGGTTAATAGAATTATATTACATTGGTTGACAGCGGATTCAAATGTAAATTCAAGGTTTTTTGGGTTTTTTTCTGTTTAATCTGTTGGTTTTTTGTTTTTAAATAATAATAATAATAAATCTGGTACCGGTCACGGATGAAAGAAAAAGGTAAACGTATCCACTTAGTGGATAAACTTGACGTAAACTTAAAAGTATGATGAAAATTGATCAATGGCATATGTCACATATACTTTTTCTAAGGCAGGTCTGTGACTGATTTATGTGTTGTAAGGGGAATAACTAATGCAACAGCAGTATTTTTCGTAGAAATGTATGGATCATGTCCCATGAAATGTCTCTCGATGGTTGAATTTACCCAGGTCATTCCTGTCAAAGGTTAAACTCGGTGAGGTCGCCGAGAATCTCGAGGTTGACGATAGTTTTAGAGAGTAAAGTGAAGTTAGCCTCATGACGTCAAGGGATTTTCCCGACGAAATCATCGATGAGTCATCAAAAAGAAATGAACTTCGGCGACCAAGCTCACTTTCCGATGGCTTAAGAGGATTTTCTTCGCCTCGACAAGAAGCTACTCCAAGACGCTGGCAGCCGAACGACACTGTTTATGGGCAGGATACTGCCCAGCAGGACTTCAGAAAGCTGGCAAATTTCAGCCGAAACTCCAAGATGGCGGCTCCGGACTCTGGTGATCAAAGTAGTGGTGGGTTCTCTCAGGATCTCCGTTAGGTTACATTCACTATTTTCGGACATATGACTCATTAACTATGTAGTCCTGTCGGCCAGTTGAAAGTGTATGGAGATACGTATTTTAGGTTTTCGTTGAACATGTTATCTTAATAGGCCGAAAAGATCAATGAACCAGTTTCAGTTGGCTCTCAGTAAAATCAAAATAAATATTTTGACCAAAGATTTTGAAGAGCATTCCTTCCTTGTTGCATTCCTATTTTTAGCCCTCGATATCATCCTCGAATTTTCTGCTAGTCTTCGTCAACATTTAAAAGAAAACCATCTTTTTCAACTGATCGTATTATTAGGCCAATATTTATTACATGACAAAGTCAATATAAGATAGCCTTGGCTTAGTTATTTATTTTATTATCCTAGGCCTGGCACTGCCTATATTGCCCTGCCTTATATTATATCCTATAATCTATAATATATCCCATTGAATAATGAATTGGCAGGCTACAATTACAAATTATATAATTAAAAACTGTTTTACCAAGACTTAGAGTATGAACATATGACTCTTGACACACTAGTCTAGTTGTGGTCTATAATTTAGTGTGCAAATCAGGCAAATGACTAGATGAGATGATCACTATAACTCAAGTAGGCAAGTAGGTAGACCTTTGCATTTAGCCCTATGCCTATTGAATTATACTAGCCTACTTACACTTACTGCCTACTTACACTTACTGCCTACTTACACTTACTGCCTACTCACACTTACTGCCTACTTACACTTACTGCCTACTTAGCTACTGTTATAATAAAAATATAAGCTTAGCCTAAATCTGGTATAGGGCATAGGTCCTATGGCTACTACACTGAAATTGAAATGAGTAAAGACATTTGCCTTCACCAATAGTCCAGTACAGACGCTGTACTGTAGCTACAATCCGCTAATATGATTTTGATTTATGGCACTTTTGTTATGCCTACTTACCCGGTACTTTAAAGTTCAGAATCCTTGATCAAAATGTACAAACAAACTGACCGGAGGCACAGCTAGAGTGTTTAGCACACATCGACAAGATACATAGTTACGCCCCCTTCAACTCTCAAACCCATTATTATTATTTTTATCATTAAAATACGGTCGAAACCCATTTTGGTGCCCCTAAGTAGTTTGGCGTTCATGGACATCTGCCCCCTTCTGCCCTCGTTAATCTTAGCTACTCATCTGTAACTGGCCTAATATTCTTATCCAACTTTCCATACAGAAAATGTTACAAGCCTAGGTATAAGGACATTATGAAATAAGGCGTATGCCAGTATACACATCAAGGCACTACTCAACTTGAAGGTGTAAATGTTTAATGGCCTACCTGTCCATCCAGCAGATTATTTATTTATTTAAACCTTGTTACGCTAAGGAAGATTCAAATGACTTTTTTAAAGAGATTATTTCAAAGGATCGCACTGGATAATACTTACTGAAGTTACATAACTTGAATTGGCTCTTTTCGCAGATATCATGATTACCGAAATGGGTGAAAAATAGCCTACTTTGTCTGAATATTTTTTTATACTGGCAATTTTAAAAGCCAAAAACTAGGCACTTTAAGGCTCATAAAGGCTAGAAATAGAATTTAAATTGCAACTTGACCTTCTCATAGATAAATTAACTAATACTAATAAATTGCTAATGATAATAAAAGGCAATTATTCAGGAAAAAATGTTCTCTTAACACAAAGGGTAGATCATTGATATGAAGCAGCATGATACACAAAGGGGAGATCATTGATATTTTCATTATAATTGTGATAAAAGGACAGACTTATCTTAAACCGTCTTGCGACGGCTGGGCAGATCTTTCGGCCCAGAGTCAATGGGCTAAAAAGACGATGAACAGATCCATCCACCCAATAATAGAAGCCTCAAAATTACCTGGCTGGTCTTTATACGAGCTAATCAGATTGCTTCTCACATTTGTTTATCTTGCTATTTTAATGGCGGCTTCCGTTGATCGTTAACGGTTTATTTTCAGTATAGTTATTTGATAGCAATTTTTTTTGTACCTAGTGAGCCCTTTGAATGTGACCTTGTGATGTGCCAAAAGGCATAAGCACCTACAGAGGATTTCTTTGTGCAGTTTATCAGATTGATCATTCAGGAATTATTTAGGCTTCAACTAAAAGTTCTTCCAGTAAGACATATTATAATATACCGTACATTCTTATATTTGTAAATTAATTCGTTTATTTTTTGATAACTTTTTTTGCATAGTAAGTGCAGGACATGTAAAAATAGCTTCGTCTTATTGCCACTGACAGTCCAAAAATGCTCTGTCTCAAGCGGGTTAAGGGGACTAAAGTAATATTAAATGAGACCTGACAGTCTAAAAAGCCTCTGTCTCAAGCAGGTGAAGATGTTAAGGGGAGTAAGATTAAATGAGACCTCCCTCAGGAGAGAGAGTTTGTGTTGTGCCTATAATTTATGTGTGGTTCTACAGCGGTGCCAGAAACTTGAAGAGCTAGTAGGTCTATAGTTAATAACATTAGTTTTTGTAAAAAATTAAGTCAGTTCTTGGAAAGGTTAAAATTGTTCTAACCTATAGAATAATTCTCAAATTTGAGCTCACATATCTCACCATTGTTCTGTTTCAATTTAGCTCATACTCAATACTGCATATCCTTTTTAAATATTTAAAGTGTATTTTAATAATACTTTTGTTTTAACAAAAAATTATCTTCAGGTCACCTAATTTGTTTAAAAACATATTTACTATATACTTGTTTATAAAGAGGAATGCCCAGTGTATTTAATGTTCCCTATATTTCCCGAATGATACATGTCTGAAATACTATACAAACATTCAGTTGTTCTAAAAGCTGATGCATACTACCCATTAGTTATATCTTGCATTTTGACAATGCTCAATGAAAAATTGAAATGTGAGTTCAACAGCCTGGTCCATGTTTGTATAAGGGTGTATCACATTGATTCATTATCCAGGTTTGTAACAGTGTCACGTAGACTCATTGTCCTTATTTGTAAGGGTGTATCAAATTGATTCATTGTGCAGGTTTGTAAGGGTGTATCACATAAACTCATTACACATGTTAATTACTATATCAATGATAAAATGTCAGATGCCCTACTGAACACAACTTTGTTGGCCAAACAATAACAGATTGTTGGCATCACTGGTACATTTAAAGGCCCCAATTCTCACAACTTTAACAAACCCTTATCCTGTGTGCTTCTATACTTAAACATATTAGTGTTGGAACGATACACTCTTAATTTTCAGTGTTAAAAAATAGTTGTTTTCAAAGGAAATCAGTCCTCTGTTTTTGTTAACAAGATCTAGATCTACTAAATGATTATAATCTAATCACTATTAAAATTTATTACCTACATAATTACTATTTTGAATAGTTTACAGCAGCTTAGAAAGAAAATACATTTTCAAGGTCTAAATTAATTTTGTTTCTACTATCAATTGAAAAACACTTTTTTTCCGTTTTTCTAAGTAAATGTGTGCCCTAAGCACAAATATTAATATCCGTCATAGATTTTTATTTCATCTTATCATCCTAAAGGATTTATTGTGTTAATGTCAGGTCTTAAAATGTTAGTAAATTAAATTCTTTCAGAATATAAACATGGTGTGTGTATCATGTGAACAAATAAAATGGCAGCAGATCATTGAAAATACCAATTAAAAGCTATAGGATTTTTTCATTGATGCCTTTCTGTTACTTAGCTCTTTCATCAACAAATTTATCAGACATTGACCATTTCTCAGTAAAACATCATCAAGTAAAATATTATTCTGAATCCTTTTCTTCTTATGTTCTCAAATTTTGATAAATGCACATTTATTGCCACAGTTCATTAAGAGAAACAGTGTGTCATGAAACACTTACAGGTGTTATGTTTTTTTCTCAATCCCAGGGAGTCTTCCAAAAACACACAAGGGCCGTGGCTTGCATAAAAATTAGGATTTGACTATGACTAGGGGGTTTTACCCAAAATTCCAAACCACATGTTTGACCTCTTGTCTTCACCTTTCAAGCTATCAGTCACGCCACCCTTCCAAATATAAACCATAAATGAATTTTGTTTAAAGTGTCACAGGCCCCCAACACCTGAATGGTTAAAACGGGGAAAACCCCATACAAGGTGCTCTGGCTTTAAGGGCTATGTGTGTCAATTGTTTGGTTGTTTGAACAACTGGCCTAGTTTAAGTCTATCTGGGACTGCATTCCAGATGCATGATCTTTCTGTGGGATACACTCCTTTTCATTTTCATACATGAATTCCTAGTACTGATTTCAAAGTGGATCGTGATAATTTGTGACAATTAGATTTTGAGAAATGTTTGTGTGGTTTTCCTGTTTCAAATAAGTTTGAAAGTAAATATTAATATATGTTATCAAGACTTGGAAGTATTTTATCTGTGGAGGCATTTTGTAAATATGGCATGGCATCAGAATAAACTGAAGAAGGCTCCAGGTAGTAAAAATGATTTTCTTTTTTTTTTTTTTTGTATGCTCCTTTCAATTATGTTCCTTCAAATATTTTTCTACAGTAGCATTGTGCTTCCTAAAAATGCCTGGGGATTTTTTTTTAGTAATAGAACATTTCAATTTGGTATACTTATTGTGAATGAACTTATTATTGCTGGGTTAGTAATTCAAAGGAGCCATTATTAAAAACAAAATTCATTTCACAAGGCTGCATTTGTTGATGACTTGAACTCCCATTCAGTTGCCAAAATAAAATTTTTAATTTAGTTATTATTATTATGAACTGATTATACCAACTGATGGATTAAATGCTTATTATGTATATTATCAATTAACTAATTATAAAGTAGAGGGCTGGGCTGCGATAAAGCTTTTAAGTACATTAATGAGAAATGAACAATTTGTGTAAATGTAGCTTAAAGCTTTAATTATTATACCACATAGACATTTAAAAATTTCTGCTAATTTCTTCTTCAACGAATTAATGTAAATTAAATTTTACATAATAGAGTTAAATCCTACCTAATAAATATCTTTATCAAGTTTAATTCAACAAAATCAGTTTTAAGTCCTTTAAAATGTCTTCCAAAGTTTACATTTAAATGATTGAAGATTCACAAAATTTTTTTTTTTTTTTTTTTTTTTTTATTTTTTTTTTTTTAGTCATACTTTGTTTTATAGTACTTGTTTTTATTTTACTGGTTTTTAAAACCCAATGACATCTTCTCGTTAATGCAGAGATCAGGCAGAGTCTGCGGCTCGACTTTGTCGCAGGATCACCAAGCCCGAGTGCCACTCCAAGCAGCATAAAACAGCCATCCCCATCAAATTCCATCCTTGCAGATCTTGGTCACACAGCACAGATGTTAGTATTAACTTCACATTTTTCTTAGTGTTGTTAAGCCTTCATATCCAATAGATTCATTGATAGTAAAGCTACCACAAAGACAGTGCATGGTTTGATTTACTGTTAAATATTTGCAGATAATACAGTTTTGTAAATGGTGTCACTTTCTAGATTTTAAATTTTGCCCCTAGTATGCCAAGTTGTAATAATCTGCTCTACTTTATGTTGCCCCTAGTATGCCAAGATGTAATAATCTGCTCTATTTTATGTTGCCCCTAGTATGCCAAGATGCTCTACTTTAACCCTCGAACTGTGGCATGCATCATTCTGTGGTGGGGAGCTTTTTGAGTGCCTTTTGAAATTGCATTAAATGACATAGAAATATTGATACAAGACCCCAATAATTATATATTTTTAGAAAGGTAAATGGATGGGGATAAAGTTGGCTATATTGCCCACCCCGTAAAAAAAAATTCGCTACTTACCTTGGAGTGCTCAAGAAAAAAAAATCGACAAAATGTCTTGCTTTCAAGTGCTCATGACATCATTAATTTTTATAGATACACTTAAAAAACAAATCTAAATGTTGTAGCAAATTCATTTATCTTTCAGAAAATGTATAGTTTGCTAAGGTTTTGATTACAATTAAACCTCTGAAAGCAATTTAAGTCATTTATATAAGAAACTGGGACCACAGCTAAAACCAAGTACAAAATACAAAATTTCAGGCAAAATAGTTATTATTGACTTGTAAACATTTAAAAAGGAACTGTGGAACTGATTTGGGTTGTTATACTATAAAATTTATTAGTTCTGATCTATAATCTGTAGCTTCTGTGACTTAAATTCATTCAGTCCTTACCCAACCTCCAGGCCTGGCTTGAAGTCTAACAGTTGCCTCAGTAGGCTTACTTCAGTATCACTAAGACTAGTATCAGATTCACGAAAAGAAGAATCTGAAGTCAGATGTCATGGGGAATGTTAAAATCATCATCAGTATCACTTAAATCCTCTCCTAAAAAGCTTTAAAAAATATATATATTAGTTCTCCCACTGAAGGCCCCGGCCACAGCATCTACCATTTTAGCTTTTAAAAAAAACAGCGATAAAAAATTCTGATTAAAAAGTACTTATTATTAAGTTAACAAGAAACAGCTTGACCTGGAAGTTGATTTAATTATTAATAAAAGGAAGTGGTTGTGATTTCGGTTAAATATTGGATTGGAAGTTGCTATTATAGGGCAGAGTTTTTTATCGGCCGATTTTGTTTTCGGCAGCCACAGCACAGAATGAGAATGTCGGCCGACCACAGTTCGAGGGTTAAAACAAATCTGCATTTTTACCCCAAATTTAAAAAAAGAGACAGTGACTAACGTACAAATTGTCTATAGTAGTTATAATTGTCTAACAATTAGTTACTATCCTATTTTATAGCATTTGTGCCATTAAATTGATTTGTTTTAACACATCTGACTTTTGTCCTTTACAGGGGAAGTGTCTTTGTTATAATAATATATTTTGTTTTGTTCATACAGATTTTTTGTTTTGGGTGAAACCTTAAAAATATTATTATAAACTTCATTGTTCAATGTTTTAAAACTCATTTACGTTATATTTGTTCTTTAGAGAAAGGCTTCGTTCAAGAGGCATTGAAAGGACAACTGGCAAGCTGCAAATATCTCCAGAAGAGGTGAATGTCATTCAATGGGCATTTTATTTTTAAGATAGGGTATTCTTTATATATATAAACATATTTTCCTCACTCTGAGGTGAAAGAGAATTAACCAATTTTAAAGGAGACTGAGGAAATTGAAATCCCTGTACTTTAATTTTAAATTTAATGAAGGCTGTGTGAAATGGTCATTTTAAATTTTATGGCTGAAAAGCGGTTAAGACATTTTTGTCTACACTAATAATAATAAATGGTCACAATGAAGTCTATATTTTGATTGATATGTATATATAACTGCTTTTGTTCCTGTAATAGCCCTTATGTGCCTAATACAGACCCATTTACTCTTCAGATTTTGGCATACAATGTACGATTTTGAGGTTATACATTATATATACTTTGTTTATTTTTTCACTATTAAGATAATGTATTGAAAGATTTTGTCATGATATTGTACAATTTTAAGAGTTTGAGGGTAAACAGGTCTGCTAACATTAAAATATCCAGTGTAATGTATTTAAATTATTTTGTTTTCAGTCTTTCGAGTTCACATCAGAAGATCTTAAAGACCTAGGTGAAATGGGGCGTGGTAACTATGGCTTTGTCAATAAGATGATCCATGACAAGAGTGGCACAATTATGGCAGTTAAAGTAAGTTGCTGGAGTACCCTCTTCCCTGAAACAATGGACATTTTTTTTTTTAAAAACGTGTTTCTATGGGGGTTTTAGGGTTTCTGGTGGGGTCAGTGTAAATTTCACAATGAAGTGATGAGTGATGCTTCTCATTCAGTTTCTCAATTAAAATTTGCTCTTGACGGATACTCTTTCCACTACTGTGTTTTCTGCATAAATACAATTTTAATTCATTTGAAAAATATTATTCTCAAGGCACAATTATAATTATATTTTTAAGTATCTCCTATGGAGTGTTCATATAAAAATCAGACAACATCCTTGTCAGAAATCCTGTATCCGAACAATGCTAATTTTTTAATGCTTGTGCTAGTTAAATTTGTGTTAAAATATTTCTTTGCTTTTTACTTCCGACTTGAGCTTGATTGTTCAGTTAGTAATATTATTGGATTATTTGAAAATATTCTTCACTGTACATGACGATTAACAAAATGTTTGACAATTACAACCATCATATTTACAGATAAAAGCTATGTTGTTTTTTTCGTTATTGCAGAGAATCAGGTCAACTGTAGAAGAAAGAGACCAGAAACAACTTCTCATGGATTTAGACGTGGTCATGAGAAGTAATGACTGCCCATATATTGTTCAGTTTTTTGGTGCACTCTTCAAAGAGGTCAGCATCAATACCCTTTTTCTCCGTTTTATTTATCAAAAAAGAAGAAAAAAATTGATTCAAAGACATGGTTGTTGAAACAGACAGTGTTCACATGAATAATTCAATAAATCATGTATAATTATATGTTGAAGATTTTAATTTTAACACTCAAAAATGTTTAATAAGCGAACGGCTTGATGAACTGGTGAGGATTAAATGAACTGTAAAGGTAATGTTCACATTGCGGATTAGTCATTGAGATTCTTAGCTGGGTTCTTTTTGCCATTTGAATTGCCAGATTTCTGTGACCACGTGCTACTTGCTGGACAAAAAAATTGGGGCCAACTGGTGTCTTTTTTATGGTTTTGTCAAGTTGCAGGAAATGTCAGCAATATACAAGCTCAATACCATCATATTCTTATCATGCAATGTCATCAACTGACAGGGCTTTCTTACAAATTACTAGTGGAATGAGATACCAGCCTTAACTGGTGGGCATATTTTATAGGTGGAAGATAACAAATTTGTGAAACACACAAACAAATAAATTTCAAGCTTGATTTTATTGGAGAGATCAAAACAACATATTTGAAAATAGGGCAGTTAAAAAAAAATTTAATGTATAAATTAAAGTTTTGCTTTAGTAGCCATAGTTGTGCCTCCTTAACGGGAACGCCTAAGTGAGATATCTGTGTCAGTCATGAACACTGGAGATTGTAAACATCTCAACTAAAAGCTGTGGGTTCTTAACATGGACTTATCACTGACTTTTTGTGGCTGCAAAAAATCTGTAGTTTGCACTCACCTTTAAACTATAAAATGATTTAGTACTTGCTATGCAAAAATTATAAATGTGTGCAACTTGGCGTAATTTATTTCATCAGGGAGATTGTTGGATATGTATGGAGCTGATGGACATATCCCTTGATAAATTCTATAAATTTGTATATGGTGATCTACACGCATCCATTCCTGAGGACATTTTAGGCAAGATCACAGTAGCAGTGAGTATTCCTTTAGTTCAGTATTTATGTTAGTTCAATGTGGTGTATCAATTGTACTTAATTTTGAGGGTTTATTTAAGTTGGTATTTTCTTGTCTTACCATAATCATAAAATTATTTAATAATAATCAAATCAACCAACACTTAAATGGGATTATGGTTTATTTTTGCTGTACAAATCTGATAATTTGTATACCCCTTCAACGTGACTTAATCTTTTTATATTTTCAGACAGTCAAGGCTTTAAATTATCTAAAGGAAAAATTAAAAATTATACACAGAGGTAAGTTTTTTTCTCAAAAGTATAATGCATCTGTTTTTCAAAAGCATTGAAATTTGACTTTTTGTCAGATATCCTTTCACATAATTAAAGGTTAATACATTTTTCGAATGTGCTTATAAATATTGCCTCATTTTTTACATTGTTAAAGAAAAATTAAGATAAATAATAATCAGGCATTCAATTTTTCAGAAAGTTTGTGTAAGTACTATCATCTTTTTATTATGGTAAGCACCAAAATTTTTTAACTTTATGTTTTTCTATAGTGAAAACAATTTGAAGTTTCATTGTTTTGACCTTTAAATTAAAAAAATTCTATTTCAGATGTAAAGCCCTCAAATATTCTGCTGGACAGAAAAGGTAATATCAAACTCTGTGACTTTGGCATCAGCGGCCATCTTGTTGACTCTATTGCCAAGAGTCGAGATGCTGGATGTCGACCATACATGGCTGTAAGTTGTTTTTTGCATTTATAAAATATACCTATTTAAATTAAATTTTAAGATGTGAGGGATTTTATAATTAAACTTTTGGTGCTATTTTTAAATTGGGGGTTCTGTTTTTTTTTTTCATTTATCAGCCTGAAAGAATTGATCCAAAAGCATCAAGCCGGGGCTATGATGTAAGATCAGATGTATGGAGCCTTGGTATAACTTTGGTCAGTATTAGATTTAACACTTTAAAATCATGAATAGTTTTGTTCAAGTTAAATAATAAAGAAAATTGGTGCACATGGTTAAGGAAAACAGTAATAAAAACTTATTCCTGTCCAATGTACTCACATTTGTATGGCCTGTTTGTTTTTTTTGTTGTTTTTTTTGGCTGTCAGTCAAAACGTCTATTGCTTTGTTCCTTCTGTCTTTAGGTTTTCCCCTTACCATGTGGCCTATATTTCTTATTGAATAATTTCTAGCTTGATCAATCAATTAAAATAAAACACTGTAAGAACATTTTCAAATGCTCATTAATGTGTCAGGATTAACAACATTGATTATCTATCATTCAGCTAAACGAAATGAAATTGAAATGTATCAATAATTACACATTTTAGAATTCAACTGAGTTCTATTTAGGGAATAATTAACTAAATCAGGTATAAATCATTTGATAAATCCAAACTTTAAGTTTTATTGTTAAATTTAAAACTCACATACCGTAATTTATAACCATGGAAAAGCTTTCTTAAAATATATTGCTTTTTACTAGCAATGTGTTTAAAAATCTCAGATGGAGTTGGCCACTGGCAAGTTTCCATACCCCAAATGGCAGAGCGTGTTTGACCAGCTTCAGCAAGTAGTCCAAGGGCAAGCACCCAGACTACCAAGTGATTCCACCTTCTCTGTAGAGTGTATCAATTTTATTAACACATGGTGAGTACAACTTTTCAAACCTATTCAACACTTGGGAGAGAAAAGCTCTCAGGAAAATATACTAACCAACAAAGGATGAATATGGATGGAGCATAGGCACCATCCAGGAATTGTATTATTGTATTGTCTTTATCAAGATTCTATGCTAGTAGTAGCAAAAATAAAAAAACGGATTGGCTACTCTGGGCTGGGCATGTAGAAAGAAGGTCTAAAACTTTGCCAGATGGATGATTGATGATGTGGAGAGGGATCTACAGCAACTGGCAATCAAAGTTTTATCTATAAAAGAAGCTATTACTAATAAAATTTGAGAACCTTTCATAGGGACATTTGTTGCATTAGGACTTTATAAATTTATTTATGTAAATATGAAGCAATAATGTAAGAGGGAATATGATATTTTTTAACCTTTAAATAGAGAAAAGGAACTATTTAAAGTTAAATAATTAATGTTATCCTTAATCATGGGCGCCCGCAGAAAACTTTCCAGGGGGGGGGGGGGGCAAAAANGAACGGACAGGACATCAGCTTAGTTACTTTCTCTTTATTTTCTCTTTACTTTAATAAAATTTTTGTCTAAAAAAATTTTATCCAATCAATCCAGGGGGGGGGGGGCAAGTGCCCCACCTTGCCACTACCTGCGGGCGCCCATGTCCTTAATATAAGTACTGTCGCTATTATTAAAATTGAACTCATCAAAATTAAAAGATTCAAGTTTGCAAAAATTCAGTTTATTTGAATAATAATACAAAATTATTTTTTTTGGTCTTAAAAGCATGAGCTTTTGTTGTGTTTTTATGGAGCTTAATTTAAAATGTTTTAACATATTTAATGATGTATTCAAAAACTTCTTTTCTTTCTTTTTTTTAAAAACAGTTTGACAAAAGAAGACAAACAACGACCAAAATATAATAAATTGTTGGTGAGCATAACTTGAAATTATTTTCTAGCATTGAAGCATCCAGAAGCTTTTGAATTATCTTACTGGAATTAATATTTTTTTCTCAGAACTTTAAAGATTTAGTATCTTTTAATTTACAGCACACTTTCTGTTCATGTAAATAACACATTTTTTAAAAATTTTTGTGTAGGCGGCCGTGTGATATATTTTCATCCCAACTCATTTGTTCTCACTTAACTGCAGATATTTTAGGATAAGCAGCTCATCATCATGATTGCTATAAACACATTTAAGTTTCCTCCCACGATCTTTTCTTAATGTCTCTTTTTTCAGGAGGATCCATTTATCAAGAGATACGAGGAAGTTGAGGTGGATGTTGCCACATACGTTTGTCATATCCACGATATGATACTTCAGTCCTCTCCCAGCCCTTCATCTTGTGAGCAGCCATTATCATAACAACTGCCACTTTTAGATCATCCTCAATATGTTACATTATGTACCTTACCACCAACTCTACACCATCTTCAGAATGATTTTTTCCTTTTTGCCAACATCATCACCATATAACGTGTATCATATTAGAAACAAATTTACACCATGCAATAGTTCATGACTCTTTCTGATTGATGGGCCAGATTGTCCTATCTTATAAATAAAATAGTAAATGCAGCATTTAGTATAAATCCTTTTTTTATTTTTCAATTATTTTAACATTACAGACTTAAGAACTTAATCTGTTGAGATTGGGTTTTATTTTCCTATAGTAATAAGTAGTAATATAAAATACTTTTAAAGCCTAGAGATACATTTGGTCTTGGAAACCCTTACACTGCTATTTCACTGGGCATTTGATTTACATTCAAAATCCTTTCAGTTTTTTCCTCTCTAGTTTCTCTTTCATTATGGATCCATTTCTATTTCATTAAACTTCGGAGAGGGGTGTATGGTGACCTCTCTGGTGTTCACTCTTGTGAGAGCTGGTAACCTCTTAGTTTGTCAGTACCAAAGCTGGTAGCTGGTAAACTCATTTGAGTCTCTTACGAAGCAGCAGCTGTGTTGGTCTCGACTTTGATATGATTTCATTTACAATGGCCGCATGTGTGGGAAAGCAGTATGTGAAATACATTTTTGGTGGATCAATTTGGAAATGTAGGTAATTCGATAATATTTTTACTTGTAGACATTCTTCCATATTTCACCAATATCTATTATGACAGCGATTTATGGTAGTTGGGGAAAAGATTCATTCATCCGTGTGTTATGGCTGCTCTTCATTTGAGTAGACCTATTTATAACTGGTCTTCAAAGGCATTATTTTTAAAAAAAATATGCACCATTTTTTTCAGTTCAGTTTCAATATGATTGCAGACTAATTTAATTTTGTGGTACGGTTGCTAGACAAGCATGGCACTGGTGGTTTTACTGGGCCTGGGTGGTTGCTGTTGTGTTTAGGTCAAGGACATTGGTCTTTGTGCGAAAGTCATTGTGCTGTTGAGTGTGATCAATGGCACATGGACATTGGTCTTTGTGCGAAAGTCATTGTGCTGTTGAGTGTGATCAATGGCACATGGACATTGGTCATTGTGCTGTTGAGTGTGATCAATGGCACATGGACATTGGTCATTGTGCTGTTGAGTGTGATCAATGGCACATGTGTTTGCGTGCGTGCTCGCGTAAGGGTGCTGTGACGCTTAGATCAATTGCGTGTTTATTTGTCATAGTATGTTCCGGTGTTTATTTGTCATAGTATGTTCCGGTGTTTATTTGTCATAGTATGTTCCGGTGTTTATTTGTCATAGTATGTTCCGGTGTTTATTTTTGTCATAGTATGTTCCGGTGTTTATTTGTCATTGTATGTTCCGGTGTTTATTTGTCATAGTATGTTCCGGTGTTTATTTGTCATAGTATGTTCCGGTGTTTATTTGTCATAGTATGTTCCGGTGTTTATTTGTCATAGTATGTTCAGGTGTTTGTTTGTCATAATATGTTCAGATGTTTGTTTGTCATAGTATGTTCAGGATAAGAGGACATAGTGCTGAGCTTGTGACACTAACAGATTTTGTGCTATTAAATTTTGTTTTCGATATCTGTGCTTTAAAAAATGGAATGAAATTATTTAAGTTACCTGAGTTATTTTTGAATGAGTAGATCTCTATGATGCGAGATGTCACTTTGGTATGAATATATGAAAATAAACCTAAGTTGTGAATGTTTGCATCAGTCGTGTGACCTGAGCCTTGTTTTGTACAGAGTTGTTTTGAGTATTTCTACCTCTCTGTCTCACTCAGCTCTCAAGGAAAGTACAGGATAGTTAGTCCCAGCTCCTGCTTCTCTAACCAGCATTTTTTTGTTGAGGCCAGCAATATTTCCAGTGTCTGTTGTAAAGTGTGGCAAATTATTCCAGTGTCTGCTGTAAAGTGTGATACTTTTTTTTTTTATAGCTTGTTGTACAAATTAAACAGTATAGTAGACACGATGGTTGGACATTTTTATGCAAAGGCTCATGTACTGTTGTACTCATATAATCTCTGGATTTGTTCGTATGCATCATTCCATCCTGTACATTGCTTTCATTACAGTAAAGTCCATTTCTCATGCTTTTTATGTTTGAGATACTTTGAATGACTATCTCATAATGAAAACTAAATTTTCTTTTGTTTACTCTGTATTATATAGCTTATGATGTACAAACAATTTTAAGGAAGAAAATAATAAAAGAAAGTGACCTGATGGCTTATTTGGTTTTGAATTTTACTCTTCACAGTTAACTTAAATGCACATTTTAACTGTAGGCGGAGGGAGGGGTGGCCTACATCATAGCTCTGTTCCACGAGATGAGACTGGTCAGTGTGCCGCTGCAAAATACCTCAAGATTTTAAGGTGGTCACATTTATGTGACAAAAAGTGTATTTGTCAAAAAAGGATAAAGATAAGCATTCAATTTTTTGTCAAGTAGGTGCACTGGTAAATTTGGCAAGCTGTATGGTCCCAAGAAATAGGATTATTATAAATGTTAAGAATGTTACCAGTAACAGGAAATATGCAAAACGAGAAGAAAAAATCTAATGAAAAAAAACACTTATCATTTCTCATACATATTGGTGTTCTGAACTCAAATATTTTTGGTATGGTTTGAAGTGTGCCGTGACATTATGGGAAAGGTCTAGGTGTGCTATGATTTTGAAAATGCCTGCAGAGCACTGGTCAACATAATAGATTTTTTGTTAGAAACATGGTAATAATAATTTTAAGTGTTAAAGTATAATCCTTGCGAAGTTAACTATTTAACAATACATCAATTTTTAAATGAAACAAAAAAAAAAAATAATTTTATACAAACGGAAGTTTAATAAATCATTTGTAATTTTTTTTTACATATTCTTAATGTGTGGAAACATTTTTCATGAAATTAAGCAACGGATGTATCAATGAGAGATGTACATTAGTTAAATGCTTAATGCTGGAAATACAACATGAAATTATATAGATTTTACCCTGATAAATACAATTAACAAAACTACTTTGGTTAAATTAATATTTATTGAGCATTAGAATCAAATAAACATTTTAAAACTGTATTTTTAAAAAATATCTAAAAATAAAGCATTTCACATTGACTACTGACCTTCACTGAAGGTGAACAAAATGTTTCTTTTTAGTGTTACATAAATGTTCAGGAGCATCGTTGTAATGGTTCATGGGTGGGGGGGGGGGGGGGAACAAGTGAATAGAAGTTTATAATAAAATACAATTACCAGCAATATTAACATATTTTTAAAAACTAATATCAAATTTAACATATTATATATATGTGATATACTTAATAAATTCATAATACTGAAGCGAAGATCCAGGATGAGGTAAGACAGGGTAATTTATTTCATTGTTAACATAAGTCTCAATACTCATTATTACTAATGACATAAATATCTTAATAAACTTTAAGAAAAGCTCAGTATTAGATTTACACAACTTCAATTGTTTTGCCAAAAAAATTTATTTTAAGTATAAAGGACTTTTAGTATTAAATCCAGTGTTATCTCCTCACAATGTAAAGTGGTGAGTGGAATGTTCACTGGTTTTAATGTTAAATTCAAATTGAATGAAAAAAACAATTATCCTCCAAAAAATTGAAATTGAATGAAAAAAACAATTATCCTCCAAACAAGTCATGTAATTACCATCTTTGACTTGACTTTAGAACTTTAGACATTTTGGTTCACAACCTTTCTACATTTGTAACAAAACTTAAGTAAAATAGAATGAACCTTGCATAAACTATTGCACTCTTCATAAAAATAAAAAAGTTACAAATAACAGTTTTTATTATGGTATATATGTAGTTAAGTTCGTCAGTTGAAATCGACCATGACCACCTGAATCGGCATATATGCTAATTGTGAACTTGGCTGTGGCTGTGCAGATGGCTGTTGCTATTATATTTTTTAAGGCCACAGCATGACATAGATAATCTTAAAACAACGTTCACTTCTTTCCAGAGATCTTTCAATAACAGCTGCAGAGATAACTCACGTTTTCTAATGCTGTGAAACATGTCTATTTAACACTTTGGCTTTCTATTCCGTATCCAACTTTATTTACTAACATGCTTAACACTTCCATTTTAAAATTGCTGCCGTCCTTGGCTTATAGCACTTTATAATTATAAACCTGCTCTGCTAAATTACAAAAAATACAATATCCACAATATCAGACCAGGTTTCTGGCAAACTACCAAAAAGATCCAGCCATATAGTTGCACAACTGAAGACTCTATTACAAGGTCATCAAAAATGTGTATAAACTCTTGCGTCAGCCCATGATCATTAAATTATTGAGTAACAAAAGATAAAATCAACAAATCTGATTTTGTAAACGCAGTTTCTAGGGGTGGTATTGCATAAAAATTAAATATGGTATCTAGTGAGACATTATTGCATCTAAAAAAAAAACCTAAGCATTTGATGCCTCTAAACAACAAAAAAACATTGACCAATAATGCCAATAACAAACATGGTTAACCAGCACATAATGACATAAGCCTGGATGCTGACGAGTTTCTGAGCACATCAAGTCCATTCCTCAAGCATATCAACTCATGTTCATTTGCAAAAAAAAACAAATTAACATACAAAATAGAGTATTAGTATTAGTCAACAATATAATCTTTTCATGAACAAGATCATGGGGATGTCTGGGTTTATTAATTTTTTTTTTTAAAGAGTTCACTTATTCTGAAAATCTTATTACAGAAGCTTACTGTAATTTTTAATAAATCTATCGGTATATAAATTGTTCAGTATATAAGATTCTTATCAAATATTTAGGAAATTCAATGGTTAAAGTTATATTATGTGTTTTAACTTGGAAACTATTTGTTGTGTCATGCTTTAAAGTAACATTAAAACTTTTAAAATTAGCTTTTAACATTTTCAAACATTACAGGTGGTGGACAAAGGTTATTTGTGATGTTCTCAAGAATATTAAGGAGAACAAGTTACTTCAGTGAAATGCCTGATGGGATCACATCTTTACCAATTGGATCTTGGCCTGTCTAGTTTGAACTGTAGAGTCTGAGAAACCTTTTTTCAGGACTGGCCAGAATAAGCCTGTGTGGGAAAGTTCAGGGTAGTTAATAAAGGCTAATGAAAAATAAGATAGACCAGAACATTGTGTAAAAATTAATTAAAATATTTGTCACAAAATTGATACTAGATGAGGTACAGTGGACTTAAAATAATTATATCAGCTAATAATAAGTTATAAAAAATGACGTAACTTATTAGCTGATATAATTATTTTTAAAAAAGGCTAACATAAAAAATGACGTGTTAGCCTTTTTTTTCCACATACAGTTAGAATCCATATTTTTATTGATGGTATTATCAGTCAACTTATATAAAGTTATTCTACAACTATTTGACAAACCATTTCCTACCTGTAGATAAACACAGCCCAGAGGGCCCCTACACCAGGTCCCACCCAGTAAATCCAATGGTTGTTCCAGGCATTAGATACGACAGCTGGCCCAAAACTCCGAGCAGGATTCATTGATGCACCGGTAAGAGTACCACTGCCAATAAACAAAATTTCATGGTGGTGAATCGTGTGCAATAAATGTTTTCTTTGCCGGTAACACCTTTTAATAGCTGGGTTTTTTTAAATAGACTTCATCCAGACAAAAGCAGCAAAATAAATATAGGATATTTATATGAAAAGTGTTGAAAAGTTTTAAATAAAAAGCAGACTTGCATTGAAATGCTGGCGTTTTGTTCAGCTAAAAGTAATATATCTTTATTGTACAGGTCATGATCGATATGTCAAATCTCAGTGCTAATTGTCAGTGGCAGATGTGCCATTTTCTTTACGATGGGCTCTCACCATAATTTCCGGAAAAAAATAATGAAAAATATCCCACCCTGGAAATCTCACTTATAGTATATTTTTTAAAGAATTTTTAAGCCAAATGAATAGATTGAGACACCCCCCCCCCCCAAATCCCCCTTTGGGAACCATTAACTTAGTTGCATTTCAAAGTATTTTAAATTTTTAAATTTATTTTATGTATGTATTTTGAAATTTTAAATAATTTCCGGAAAAAAAAAATTAAAAATATCCCACCCTGGAAATCTCAATTATAGTATATTTTTTAAAGAATTTTTAAGCCAAATGAATAGATTGAGACACCCCCCCCCCCCAAATCCCACTTTGGGAACCATTAACTTAGTTGCATTTCAAAGTATTTTAAATTATTAAATTTATTTTATGGATGTAATTTGAAATTTTATATGGTCTTACTTTTAATTGTATAGGTGTATGTTGAAGATTTTGTCGATGATATTTTTGAGGCTTCTTTCAACAAATTCACTTTCACCAATCCTAGACTCACCCAGCAAGAATATCCACGACTACAGTGAAGCCGATAGCCAATGGGGCAAGCGTACTTTTAGTTTCCGGGTCTACGGCTGTAAGAAGTATGACTGTTACAAGTAAAGCAGTCAGCATTACTTCACACAGGACTCCTTCCCCAATTGTTGTACCTTTCCCAAGATCCTGCGCTCCACCTTGGATTGACCGATAGGCAACATCGTCAAGGACACCCTAGAAGGATGACAACATACATTTATTTGTTAGCATTGTTATAGCCCTGTCCTGCATATAGACTTTGATGACCCAATTTTTGGTTCAACGCTGGGGGTTGTATAGTTGAATTATCTCCCCTTTTGTTGTGTTTACCGTCAAAACCAATTAACTGGTCCAGTCGTCATCAACCAACCACTGCTTCTCTAGAACTTACCAGAAGGTTATACACAGAGATAGAGAATACCCATCTTGCTAGAGTTTTGATTCTGGAAATGTCTAACCACTAGGCTATAAACAATACGGTAGACTGTGACTTGTGAGATACAGGAAATACAAGACCTGAAGATTGTCACTGCGTATGTGGATTAATATTTGTACCTTTCTGTTATTATTATTCATATTCACGTGCTGTAAGTTAACAGAGCTTTTTATTTCGATTATTATTAATTTGATTTTGCACGTTTCAAAATTTATAGGATAAATAAATAGTCACTTGTAATCAGCACTAGTTGGGGTATCGTTCTTTCTTTATAGCATTTAATTAATGGTATTGTCCCTTCGTTATGTACTCAACAAGCCATTTTAAAACAACAATCAATTTTTTTTTTAAACCTCATTACAGTAGGTAACGGTAACAGGATTTAATTAGGACGACTGGATAATCATTATACACTGCATGTAATACTTTCTAATACATTGAACCATAAAATTTCAAGATATTTGACAGTATAGAAGAGAGGCACCGAGGTATCTTCTTCAATATTTTGAGGGCCCACGATCAATGTATTGATAATTCTAGCTCCTATTTATGTAAAGGGGATTCGCAATGTTCTGAGCCTGGTATTGAATATTATTCACTGGTTGCAAGGGCTGCTCATCGAGGTTATCTTGAATTGGGGGTTGGAAGGCATGAGGCAATAGACGCAAATGTGTCAAGTGTTTTCTCCCCAACCGTTCCTTTCGGAAGCTTGTTCCAGTCCCAGATTGTCTTTAAGAGGATTGAGCAGTTCCTTACTGTGTTCTTTTGAGCTGTAACCGCCGTCATGGCCTTGTCATTGCCTACGGGGAGAGGGATGCGTTTAGCGTTGGAGCAATGGATCAGCCCATTTTTTATCTTGTACATCATGGAAAGCCTGGATAATCGTCATCGTTCCTCCAATGGTGACCAGCCCAGTGTTTCCACCATGCTGCCAACAATAGAGGTATTCCTTACCGGTTCTGGAAAAAGCCTGCTGCCCATCGCTGGACCGCCTCCAACCTGTTGATGCTCTTCTGGGTGAATGGGTCCCAGACTGAAGAAAGCATAATCTAAAAGCGGCCGGACAAAGGCTTTATAGGCTCTTTCTTTCACACCGGAGTTGCCGATATTTAGATTTCATTTTAAGAACCCTAGGGTCTTGTTTGCCTGGTTGCACACATTGTCAATATGCTTGTCCCAGCGGAGCTCTCTTTGAATGGTAACACAGAGGTATGAAAAGAGATGCACTGTGGTTTGAGAAGAGCATGAGCTACTAGTAGTTATTTTCAGTGGTCTTGTGTAAAACAAGATGGTGTGGAGAGTCACCACTGTTAGATGACATGAGATGGTGTGGAGAGTCACCACTGTTGGATGACATGAGATGGTGTGAAGAGTCACCACTGTTGGATGACATATGAGATGGTGTGGAGAATCACCACTGTTAGATGACATGAGATGGTGTGGAGAGTCACCACTGTTGGATGACATAAGAGATGGTGTGGAGAGTCACCACTGTTGGATGACATATGAGATGGTGTGGAGAGTCACCACTGTTAGATGACATAAGAGATGGTGTGGAGAGTCACCACTGTTGGATGACATTCTTTAGTGTGTTAATAAACTAACCAGAAAAAAGTACAGTTATATTAGTGTATGACTCTCTTAAACTTGTGAAGTAAACTATTTTAAGGGATCTTTATCTTTTTGTATCCATCTTTCCATCAGCTGACATAAAAAGCCAGTATGATGCTGTCAAGGGTATGCGAATCACTGATGTTATATGTAGAACACTGTTTTCATGTTTGATGGGGAAAAGATATTTAGTTAAAAATTTTATGTGTAGCTGTATCGTGGGTGTGAAGTGTTGTGACGTAATTGTGTAAGGGGATATGACGCGTTAGTTTTTTGTGGATGTTTTGAAGAAGAAGCAGGACACCACTAGTATAGAAATAAGAGAATGACCAACCTTACAGATGGCAGCTCCAGTTATGCCCCCAACAACTTGTGCAAGAACAAACAATAAAGCTTTCACTGCAGTAATTTCTCTAGAGATAAACAAAGCTAGAGTCACAGCAGGATTCAACTGGCCACCACTGAAAAGTGGAAAAAATATATAAGTTATACAGTGATCCTATGTGGTGGAAATATGTATATATATTTATTAGTTCTAAGGTAATCCTATGTAGTGGAAATATATATATTTATATATTCATAAGTTATAAGGTGATTTTATGTAGCTAAAAAATATGAAAAAGTGACAATGATGCAGCTGTGGTTAAAGAGCAACATTTATCATTTTTAAGTCAATTACTTTATGTAACTAATGTAACTAATGTAAAAAATTATTATATTTTTAAATTCCTCTACATTTTGACAATCAGAGATGCGTCATTTTATACAGCAGGCAAACAAATAAAGATGCTGGTAACAAAAAAATTGTAATGGCAATATCAAAATGAAACAAGATTTAGGAAGTCTAATTAAACCAAAATTTGAACACTTTTCAGAAAGTTTTTCAGTGTTTCCAAGAACTAGATAAAAAAGATGAATTACACAAGCATACCTTATGGCTCCAGTTGCCGTAACTAAAAGAGCAATTGTTAAACCATGAGCTATGGCAACTCCCACAATGTTCTGTGTGTTGTATACTGATGTACATCCAATAAACACAAACAGTGCCACACCCAAAAACTCTGCACAGCAGGGGCGAACATAATTCTCAATGATCTCTTGCCAGGAAAACACAACACTGTTACTTCTATTCACAGGTGTAGAGAGAAGCGGAATTCGTTCACTTGACATTTTTTTCTGCTAATTTAGAAAAATAATGTAATTACTATTTTTTTGCATATTTATTAAAATAGCTGGTAGCTAATTCATAAATGTACAAAAATACTTGCCATAATACTGAGTTGAAATATTACACAAGTATGACTTTCTGCTGTGGTGGTTGTTTTCAATCATGCCTATCAGTCTTGTTTATTTTACAACTAATAATGCTAGTCTAATATGTCTGACAAATTTATATTTAGATAGTATAGATTATTTACAATGACTAACAAAATGCTGTTGGAATTGTCAAAAGTAACAATAATAATAATAGTCATCCAACTGAAAAAGAAACATTTCTGTCAAAATTTAATAAATAAGATACATTTTTTCCTTATTCAAAAATTCAATATCAATTCTATTTTCATAGACTTATTTGTTCTTTGATTGATGCTAATAAAAGTATTTAGAAACATTTAGGTACTCCACAAAGATCGGTGCTTGTATAAGTGGATTGTAATTGCATGACGATATAATATCCTACTACATTTTTCTGTTAAATTTGT
This sequence comes from Lymnaea stagnalis, assembly GCA_964033795.1. Classification (NCBI taxonomy): domain Eukaryota; kingdom Metazoa; phylum Mollusca; class Gastropoda; family Lymnaeidae; genus Lymnaea; species Lymnaea stagnalis. Next base: position 79,525 of record CAXITT010000039.1, read on the forward strand.
TTTGTGAGCAGACAAAACCATTGAACTATTTTTATTTGATTTGTTGGGGTAAAGAACTTTTCAACCTATTTTAACTTTCTTCAGCAGTGCTGTCCAATCTTTTTGACTACGTGAACAAAAATTATTTTTTTTCCGTGAACTCAAGGGCCACAAAGACATCTCAGATAGATTTGTTTTTTTTTACTTTTTAGAAAACTACTCATATTATTAATACGTCTTCCCTTATGCATAAATAATCTAATGTTCAAAAGCATTATCAGGTGATCAAGAATGTAAAAAAAAAGCTATTAAAAAATGTAGCCCCTTTTAATGATATATTTTGCTTTGAATTGTACTTGCAATTTTTCTGTATTTGAGGTAGTTATCAGAAGAACCTGCCCTAAATGCTTAGAAGTCAAAGAGAATCTAGCTTCACTGCTTCCAAAAACATGGTCAAAATTTTGTTCCATTTCCATAGTTGTGACAAGTCATCCAGAAGAAACATACATCATCCAGAATTTATTTGGCCACGCATTCTTAAGTTTGTTTATAAAAAAATTAACTTCATAGATTGTTCATACTGTCTCTCACAATGCTAAAACACATGTTGTATCCTACTTGCTACTCATTAAACATCTCATAAATTTTAACGTGTGAACTGAAAAAAAGATTGGAGCAAATTTACGTTCTATCACTTTTCCGTTGGCGAAATTTCTTTCTATCAAATTTCTGAATACGATTACTGCTACCTGTCGAGCCATACCACTCCTTAGCTTTTGTGACCTCCCCCTTTTCCATGTTACAACCATTCCTGTGCTCTCCCTCAAAAAGTATTTTCCTCCTTAAATGTTTTATTTTTTGCATAAAAATGTCTCAAGCTGTGGTAGGCCATTTAGAATCAGCCCGAGGGCCACGGGTTGGACAGCACTGGTCATAATTCATTTAATATTTGGGGATAAATAGTTAATTACATGGCAAGAAACAGCTTAATTAATTTTTTATTTATTCAAATGGGTTTTAAATATCTACTATGCCCGCCTCAACCAACATTGTTGGACATAAACTTACTTTTATTTTGGAAAATTAAAAAAGTGTACCTTGTTTTTATGCAACAATAAATAATAAAGCTATGATCTTTGCTTTAATAGTCACATGTCATATCTTTAACATCAGATTCCCTATCACAATATTAATATTATGTTATTGTAAAATTCTATGGTCTATAAATTACAAGTGACTGTTAAACATCAGGAAGCCCATCTCAAAAGATTAGATAAAAATGGGAAGTGACTTTTTTTTTTGAGTTGATACATAAAGAATGGATAATAATATTTAGTTCAATTATTAACAGAATAAAAATGTTTTAAAATAGCATAGACTATAATTATAATATAAAACTTTACTTCTTTTTTTGTTACCATTACAATCATTTAAACTATTTTTATGCAAGCTAACATCCTAAAGCATCAAGACTATTTTCATTATTGAAATGATTGTCTTTATTACATTATATTTTATAAAATTATTTACGGTTAAGCTTTCAGAGCAATCACAAGCATCAATGATTTCATTGGAGTAACAGACAATGGGGAGGACACCCTTTGCTTTAAGAAGACTTTTCAGAAAGACCCTGTTGAACATACTTTTATTTAAAGATGTTTCTAAAAATATGTTACATGCATGTTACTGTGCCCCCATATTTTAAAATACTTTTTGTTTTTCTTTAATTTCATAAATAATACAGACAATATTTTTCAATACCTGGTAAAAGTTAAAAAAATTTCCCCTCTCCCCCTTTTAGAAAGTTGAATAATCCCCAGTTGGAAACAACTACATTGCTACACTAAAAACAGACATTGATAATGTATTAATTTGTAGGATTTTAGGGTGTAAGCCAAATTAGCCAGACAGTAGTGAGTAAAATAGCATAATTCTGGACCAAATGATCCATCAATCAACAGGCATAGGCTTACAGATGTGGTCTTCTATGGGGATGCAACTTAATGTGCCCAAAAGATACTCCTTGGATGCCATGAAGCTTTGAACAAAAGTGCTCAACCAAAGTAAAATATGACTACATTAATTCCACCAATTTTCATAGTTCTAACAAGAGTATGCATTATCCCAAGGCATGTGTAATTTGTGGCAATACATTGTGACCTTATAAAGGAATCGTACTGAGCAAGTTACATAGATTTTTAAATCTGAAACATGGTAATCTGGCAAGGATTAAATGAATGATAGAAATAAATTGAAAATTGCAAGAATGGGTCAAAGTTTCTGATTATGTGAGTTTACTGAAGGAAGGTTGTAGTTGATGGATGACATTTAGAAATTAGACCCCTTGTGGCATGTTTAGCTACCAGGTTTCTGCTGGTCAAGCTTATAGTCTTACTGCACCAGTCCTTGTAATGCAGTACAATCACCCATCTGGTAGTTGTCCCTCTGCTAGCTCTCTGTACAGTTGGTCCTTGGGAATTATCTTGACATTTTTTAACCAACCAAGATTTTCTTGCTTACTTAGAGTTAGAGTGGAGAACACAATATGTTCCAGTACCTATGCACGAGACACTTTTTCCTGTGACTGAATTGACAAAAGACATCTCAGGTGGAAAATTTTGAGTTTTTGCTTGCTGCTGGCATAGAAGTAGAAGCATGCACTGAGTAGACATGCCTGGGTGATCGGTGCTTCATTCATCTCTGAGGCAGGGGTTGTCCCAGACCCTCTTGTTCATCGTCAGTGGTGCTACAGGCTACAACCCATGTAGGGCCCAGACCACCTTGGTCACCATGCCAAAACTAAGTCGCTGTTCACCTCTTCATCAATGGAGTAACAGAGAGTGAGCTTGAGATGGTATGTGAAGATCGCAACTATAACCAAGTTTTGCCCCTCCCATTAAATGCATTTGTGGGACAGGTCTCTGCTCTTGAATCTTTATGTTTGTTTGCTTTTATGCTCATGGCCATGGTCAATCTAACAGCCTTTTTTCATACCTAGTACTAGTGTAAATTAATTATACTACCTAATTCCAGTCCTTCGCCTTCAATTTACTTCAGGGATAACATAACTTATAACCGAGGACAATAAGAATAAGATGATTAAGAGCATGGGTGCAAGAACACACTTAACACAGCCTTACTTTATTCTGCTGCAGACTGGGCTGTTTTTTTTTTAATTTAAAGCACACTGTGCTGTACCGGTACATGTTCTCATTCTCATGGACTCATGAAATATGAAATAACAATAACATTATGATTATGAGGTTGCAGGAGACAGTCAGCCATTTTAATACAGCCCCAGGGGCCAGGCATCTGTAAAGTATGTTCTAACTGACAAACTCAGATGCCTTCAATTTCAAAGTTCATTAGCCTTCATCGTGCCTCCGCCTTCGTCAATGTTACATGTAGACAGTTAACATGCGACCGTGAGTGGGTAGTACAAATTATCAAATATTACCCAATAATAGACAAAGTTTAAAGTAAAAAGTACAATAAAGTATCAAAGTACAAAGTAATGAATAACATTGTTAGCAAGTTAGAGTTAGGGCCAAAAGAAAAATAAGTTCATAAAATATAACTCCTCATAAAATACTAATTGTTTACCATAGTTCAAAATTTATATTTTTTATCTTCAAGTATCACATTTAGTTGCAGAAGTGAACTCCTTTCACCGCTTTAAAATGACAACAAATGCATGTGACCTTCAGCTTCAGTCTTTTTATTTTATGTAACAGACCTAGAAAATGTTACGTAACTCACCTCATTCAAGAGCTATTATAAATGAAAAAACTATTTATTCTCGTCAAGTTAAAATCAATAATTATAAATCATAATAGATATGATGATATAAAGTTTGAATAAATTCAATGTATTTTAAATCTTAGTCATAGTCTACCCCTGCTAACAAATAAAATTTGTCGCGTCGTAAAAATAATAATTTTTTTTTTTTTTTTAAATTAATAAGTATTATATTATATTATTTAAATGTATTTTTTATTAATTAAATGTTGATGTTTAATTTGGAATGTTAAACACTATTCTTAATTTTTATTATTTTTTTTTTTTTGAGTAGGCCTAACCGGTTTTCGGTTTTAAGGAAACCGTTTAAACTGAAATTCGGCTTTTACAATCCGAGTAGCGACCTGGAAGAATGCCTGTAAACGGCATTCCATAACTTTTTTTTTTTTAATAAATAAATAAAATAACCTACATATTTACTCTGGGGGTTTTGGTTGAGTTCCCACACTTCCCACCTCAGGTTGCCCAGGAATAGATGGAAAATTGATTGACGGAAATTTGATCGAACGGAAATTTGATCGAACGGAAATTTGTTCGAAATTTTGCTTCAAATGTCTTTTTGAACGCATTATTTTGTTTTATTATACAG
>CAXITT010000039.1:85569-107398 GCA_964033795.1 Lymnaea stagnalis
CCCCCCCCCCCCCCATCATCTGCACTACTTATTAAAACTTACAAGCCCCAAGGACATCTTGAACACGTCTGTAGTCTAAGCCCCTGATCACAAAGTCTAGCAGTCGCTATCTGAAAAGTAATGAATAAAGTTAGACTTTTCTTCTTTATTTTTATTTTCAAATCCAACGCTCTGTTATTACTGGTTATTTTATTTTGTTCCAATTTCGTGTAATTAACATACATGTCATGTATATCACAGTGTATCACGGAGTTGGGCGGTTAAAAAAATACCTAAGAATTTAATTAACGGTAACAGTTAACAGGCCCGCGCTTGTAGGGGCCCCACGCTTGTAGTTGCCATTTGATCACTTTCGGCCTAGTTTCGGTTTCGGACGAAACTGAAAAGTTAACTTTCGGTTTGATTTCGGTTTCGGTCGAAACTTGAAAAGTTAAGTTTCGGTTTACTTTCGGTTTCGGCCGAAAGTCATTTTTAACTTTCGGCCTGGTTTTGGCCGAAATCATAGAATGGCTTTCGGTCGGTCTCTAGCCTGATGTTAGTCCGTCTCAATATCCTCAATCTATCTCAGTCTTGGTCCACCGGGCGTATGCTCCTAGTTTTCTTGTCTGTCCAGGCAGGTCACCATCAATTAATCATGTCATTGTCCAGGCATACGTCGAGACACATTAGTACCTTTCCGATTTTCTATATGTGTTAAAGCTTTCGTAAAATATGATCTTTTTTTTCCGTGAGAGGGTCGTCAGCTCAGGGCGCAACCCAGTGGCGTAGCTAGGGGTGTGTGGACCGCACCGGATGACACCATCTCAGGGGGTGACATCAAATTGAAAAATAGCATATTTACAGAGCACACACTGCTCAGAATAACGCGCATATTATTTCTGTCCCCAAGACACGCAAAAAAAAAAACATACGGTGAACGATAGTTCTCTCTGTGTGCCCCCAAACAATGGAATTCTCTTCCATTACACATCCGCAATATACCGAACATCACAGCCTTCAAAGCTGCACTCAAAACACATCTCTTTAATCTTTACTGTCCTGACTGATTCCCACCTCTGACCGAAAAACGATGGTACTGAGTGTCGTCCATGACTTGTGATGTAAATAGTTTTAAATATACATTTGTTTTGTTTTATTTCATTAATGTATGTCAATTAATTTTTAAAGTTTTTTATTGTGTTTGTTAAAGTGTATGTACAGCGTGGTGAACCTAGCCCTAGGCTGGGGTACCACGCTATATAAAACCACGAATAATAATTTTTAAAAAAAGATAATAACTGATCACACATAAATTGTGTAACCAATTCGAATGCGGGTTTTATTAAAAGTTCAAAGTTGATGCGTCAGAAATGATATTACCTTATTATAAGGTCAGAAAAACACCGTTTTGACCACCATTCAACGCCAATGGAAGTGTTCAGTAACTTTCGTAAGTGACATGAAGCTATATTTTCCATTTCCATTGATACCAGTTACCATGTGGTCGGGCAATTCTAATTACATTTTACAGTAATTTGTTGTTTTTTTCTAATCCTTGTTATACTGTGGACTTATTTTAACAAGAAGAAAAGCTTCGTGGAAGTCATGGGGGGGGGGGAGTGACACCATGAGTTTACCGCATTGGATGACACCAACCCTAGCTACGCCACAGGCACAACCATCTGAGGGGGGTGCCCCTTACAGCTCTGGTGGTGGCTGCCCTTTTGTTTTTGGGTCAGGTCCCTAGCCCCAGTAAAATCCCTTTACTAACTGCACGACAGCAGTTGCTGCATGACGGGCTACAGTCATTGACAGGTAGATGGCACGACAGCAGTTGCTGCATGACGGGCTACAGTCATTGACAGGTAGATGGCACCCTCGTCAACCTCGGGTGAGGCTCATCTGGGAAAGGGAAAACTTCAACGGCAAACCTCCGCTGCCGCTATCTCCTCTGGGGATAAACGACTACGGCAGTCCACCAAACCCGACTACACCACTCAGAGATGGAGTCCCGTAGGTAGTGTGACATCGATAGCAATCAAATTAGGAAAACTGCATTCTTTAAATAATTGATTGGGTGGGTGGTTTGGGGGGGGGGGGTCCTTGAAAGTTTGACAGTTGTTGACAAAGGGGAGGGAGAGGATCCAAAATTGCCAAAACATTGTTGACCTAATTAATGGATGGCCACCATTGGCTACTTCCGTTCGAACATTTTTTTTAAAGGAAATCTCAGTAACCCTAGGTAATACTAAAAAATAATTGGGAAATCTTTTAGAAAAAAAAAATGTGTGGGTTTTTAAAGGCCAGAATATCGAGCCATATCAAGGGCTCCTAGTCGATATGGTTATGTTCGGAATATCTTAAAGTCATTTTGACCATGCCACGGGTGAATACAAACAATCGAGTTTAAATCAACAAAAACAATGAAATCCTGTGTAGCCTATGATAGATCGGTTACGAAGCTGGGGGGGGGGGGCTGTGAAGGAGGCGACCGACCCGGTCGTCACTTTAGGGGTTATAGATAACATTATATCGATGAAGCTAAAGGTTGTGTTAGGAGGGGGCCCCTTTGGGAGTTCGCCCTGGGTCACAGGGGGGGGGGGGGCTGTGAAGGAGGCGACCGACCCGGTCGTCACTTTAGGGGTTATAGATAACATTATATCGATGAAGCTAAAGGTTGTGTTACGAGGGTGCACCTTTGGGAGTTCGCCCTGGGTCACTGGTGTATAATTAACATTAATGTTACGTATGTTATGTAACTTTATTCAGCAATCTAAACATGGGCCTCTGGGAAGGACAGCAACAAAAATCATTACCACCCCCCTCACATTATAAAGCGGGACCCCCCCACACACACACACACACACACGAAAAATAAAAATAAATAATAAATAATTTTAATTTGAAAGTCTTGGTCTTAAAAAGTTTTCATTGCACTCCTTACCCCTGGATGCAATGCCGACCCCTGGATGCAATGCCGTTTTAAAGCTTCTACGCGTTCAGAAATTTGATATATCAGAAATGTGCAATTTAAAGATACAAGCAATCTAAAATACGAAGTATTTTTTTTTTAGAAAAATTATAAGTGAATGTGCACATGACGTAAAACTATTTCTGAAATTGAAATTTACTAACACTCAAACCCACCTTGTTTTTTGCGTGGCTGATTTACACAAATTAAACCAAAATAGTTCTCTCTAAATATCCACCTCGAAAACACGGCTGTTCGCGATTTTTTAAATTGATAATTCCTGGCTTACCGAAAAAACACGACTGTACAATCCAAATTGGCAATTTGCAGCACGTGATTTAAGCTAAACCACGTGACCCGGCTCGTTTGTCAACTGTTGGAGACGGCAAATACGAAGTTTCTGTCGCTCTTCATTTGACCCAGGCGAACGCATCCAACCAATCCAATTAGTGCTGTGGGTTCCTCCACATTTCACAAACTTCTATCAGCGTTTCTAAAACAAACAAAAGAAGACTCCACCAGTCCGATGTGCGACTGAGTTGCGTACCAAGGGGTGGGGGGAGGAAGGGTGGGGGCCGCCCGCCCTAGGCAGCAATTTTGAATTCATACACATGAGTGAGTTTTCCCCGGGAGTCACTTATATAGGTACGCTACTTAGTCAGTTAGGTACGCCACTTAGTCAGTTTGGTACGGCACTTAGTCAGTTAGATACGGCACTTAGTCAGTTGGGTATGGCACTTAGTCAGTTAGGTACGACACTTAGTCAGTTAGGTACGTCACTTAGTCAATTAGGTACGTCACTTAGTCAGTTTGGTACGGCACTTAGTCAATTAGGTACGTCACTTAGTCAATTAGTTACGTCACTTAGTCAATTAGGTACACCACTTAGTCAATTAGGTACACCACTTAGTCAGTTAGGTACACCACTTAGTCAGTTAGGTACGTCACTTAGTCAGTTAGGTACACCACTTAATAGGTACGTCACTTAGTCAATTAGGTACGCCACTTTGTCAAACAGCTATGCCACATAGTAAATTAGGTACCCCACTATGTGAGAGTCCCCATAAGTAGATCTGTTGCTCCCGATATATATATATATATATTGCTCCAGATAAGTAGATCTGTTGCTCCCGATATGTAGATCTGTTGCTCCCGATAAGTAGATATGTTTCTCCAGATATGTAGATCTGTTGCTCTCGATATATAGATCTGTTGCTCCCGATAAGTAGATATGTTGCTCCCGATAAGTAGATATGTTGCTCCCGACAAGTAAATCTGTTGCTCCAGATATGTAGATCTGTTGCTCCAGATAAGTAGATCTGTTGCTCCAGATAATTAGATCTGTTGCTCCACATAAGTAGATCTGTGGCTCCCGATAGTTAGATCTGTGTAGCATCCGTGATGCTGCAAATTGTGGTCATGAATGCATACATTCTGTCAGCTTTGTGGGATGTCTAGTAACATTGATGTTTGAACGCATACATTCTGTCAGCTGTGTGGGATGTCTAGTAACATTGATGTTTGAACGCATACATTCTGTCAGCTGTGTGGGATGTCTAGTAACATTGATGTTTGAACGCTTACATTCTGTCAGCTGTGTGGGATGTCTAGTAACATTGATGTTTGAACGCTTACATTCTGTCAGCTGTGTGGGATGTCTAGTAACATTGATGCTTGAATGCATACATTCTGTCAGCTGACAAGAGAGTACGCAGCTTGTTGTGTAGAAGATTAGTTTATTCCATACAGATACACTAACATATAACCACGCAAACAAACGCAAATGTGTCGCCGCTGGATGCGGTGATGTGTACAAAATTATTATGATAATATTGGTTTAAAGGGTGATATTGATTTCTCCAGATCAGTGGACTTCCATTTTTTCTCACATGTCTGCTTTTTTTATTTAACAATTTTAAGACGAATGTATAGTAACTTGCTAAATACAATTGCACGCTAACATCAGAATACACATATGCTTATCTTTCTTCATTGAACCAGGTCAAATGTCAAAATGTGTTATCCAGATACAGTGATAAGTTTCTGCTTGTCATCCCCGAAACCACTGTTTTCAGCACCAAAGTATGGATTAGCGAAGGATTCTCACATTAGTATCAGACATAATACAAAATATACATATTTCAAGTTCTGTGTACTTTTTCCCCAATACTTAACTTTAAGTAAAGATTAGAAGGGTAAATCAAGTGAGAAATGTTTCTGTGCTCACATTTTTCGTTATTTCAAATCCTAGTTCGGGAAACTTAGACGCACACTTCGGACGATCATTCATTTCAATTCACTCCATAAGAAACTCATTTTCTCTTTGTCCTCTCAATCACAAGCGGTCGCTTCTTTCAATGGGTCTTTCTTATTTTATTTGGTTATCACATTCAAATACTCGGCTGATTATCGGAGACTACACTATAGAGATAAAAAAAAATGCATACTCTTCAATCTAAATATTTAAAATTACATGGATTTTTTCTTTGCAAAGATAGGATAAGATAAGATAAGTTTCTTTATCGATCCAAATAAATAATCATGTAAATATGTTGAGTTTGCAGTGAAAGTTTAAGGTCAAGCTAACACAACCAATTTTTAAAATTCTTTTATTAAACTAAACTTGCGGTTAAAGTTAAAAAGAAAATACTTTAAATCATTTTCATCATAATAAACAATGAAAGCTACTTATTTAAATTTCGTCGATTAAAAAAATTCAATTTCAAAATGTAATGACAACTTAGAATGGATGCAATAAATACAAAGCTTGCGCTACAAGGCGCACCAAAATGAGCTAGATATTATTTGGAAACACCAATCAGAGCACAGAGCCGTCCACTGAATTTTGGAGGCCTCCCTGCAAATTTCGGTTTGGTGCGCCTTTATATTCAAAGTTGCTATTGTCATTTTTTTTAGATCACAATCTTGGAACCCTTGCAGCCAAAGGGACAGAGGCGTAGCTAGAGTGTTTGCGCCCGGAGACAAGATTCATTTTAAAGCGCCTCTCCTTTCTTTTTCTAACTCTCAAAACCATTATTTTCATCACTAAAATAATATCTAAGTACATTTTGGTGCCCCTAACTAGTCTGGCAACCAGGGACATCTGTTCCCCAGGGCCCCCTTTAGCTACGCCTCTGCAAAGGGATTGCAGGACCCACGAGATGGCTCAAATCGTGGATAATAGGCTGCATCTATAGGTACCCGTGTACCTATAGTCAACAATGACTTTTCGCACCCGGAGTGGCTCCATACAGATTAAATGGCTTCGGAGCTGGGTGTGATAACAATAATAGTATGATAATTATTATTTTTTAAATTATTTTTTCTCCTTGTTATTTCATAGATTCATAGTTTTATTATTTTTAGTTGCTTTTTTTATTTTTGCTTTGTTAATTTTTCTTTGGACGGGTAGATTTTTTTTCTTTCTTATTTTCTTTTTTAGTTTAAGCCATTTTCGTAGATCATTTTTTTTTGTTAAATCGAGTAATGAAGATGATTTAGATACATTTATTGTTTTTATTTGAATTTTAGAAAAAAAAATTATTAAAATTAAATCCTTTATTTAAGATTATTTATGTGTAGGGGCCTATTGTTTAAGTTAAAAGATTCAATGACACAGTACTTTATGAATTAATTAGGTATTCTAAATAATGAAAATTTCGTTCATAATGAATTAATTTCAACTATTCCTCTAGAGAGCTTGGCTTAGTCAGAACAAAACCACCAATTTTAAACTTTTTCCTTGGCACTGGGAGTCATACATGTGGACACTGACTGTTTTTCCTGATATCTCGAATCTCCTTTCAACAACTTTTCTTATTTGACTTGACCTAATTCACAAGGTAGTTGCAATGAACATCTTAAAGTTAAAGGATGCCATTGTATAAAGCATGAGAAAGATACTTATTTTTGGAGGACTCGTCTTTTTTTTTTACCATAGCTATCTACTGGGTCTAACACACTGGTACATAATTTAAAATTTAATAGAAAAACAAAACCTTAACTGACTTGAGAACATTTTTATTTGGTAGTTAGTTATTTGAGTTGTGTACTCAAGTAATCCATAAAATAAATTAGGGGCCAGTAAGGAGTAGGCAGCCAATAAACTCATTCAATTAGGTCACATCATTCCTTTGCTATTTGTCTCCTTTTACTTTCTCACATTCCTTGTTGGTACCCGTACAGTTAACTATTGTTTGTATCATTTTATGTATCTGGATGGAGCCAAGTTGCTTTGTTAGTCATCTGTTTGCAATGGTGTTTATTTCGCTACTGACATATATTTCATTACTTCCCCGCTTTTTGCCTCTTAGTCTTAGTGAATCACCAGCTATTTACTGAGAAAGAAATCGAAACTGTCAGAAATTTTAAGAAAGGAAAGTGACAATTTCATTTAAAGTTTTAACAAACATTTCCCACATAACCCCCACCCTCAGAATTCTAGCCGCGTTACGTCCGTAATGGATGCACAACCGTGCAAAGGAAAAGCAGCGCCCTGGGCGAATGCGCCCCCTGATATTGAGGTCCCTTGCGAGTACCATCTTTAAATTGATGTGCATGGATCCAGTGGGCTAGAAAAAAATATCAGACAAAGTAGATAGATCTATAAAATTTTTTAAAAATTATTTAAATCTAAATATATCCAATTGGGCAACTTTTATAACGTATCTTTGAAGACAGAAGAGTTCTCCTTGTTTTCCCACAATGGCGTCATTTATGACAAAAGATTCATGAAATGTATGTAGGCTACTTTTTTATTTTATCCTATTCAATTTTGTTAAATGGTTATTGTACATGAACAAAAAGACGCTATTTTAGGCCTTAAGTTCCATCAGGTTAAGAGGAAGTTTTAATTTTATATCACTAGAAATAATTAATCGCGCTTAAATTTCATTGAAGACGCCTTATGCCTTATAACTTATAAGTTACTTTGGTCAAAAATGTAAACATTTTTTAAAAATAAACCAATGGCACAGTTGAATAGAGCTAATTTTAAACATAATTATAACACCAAAATCATATTTTTAGCTGTTGTAGTTTTAAAGTTATGAATTTTTAAAGTACGACTTGGTTTGTCATTTTTTAACATAGACTGCATCTCCACATTCTGTGACCTCATTCCACTGATCGCGTCATGCGCAATGACTATATAGTTTATATAAGGCAATGCATTCCCTTATCACTAAAATACTGTTTAGGGTCGACTTATTTTAAACTTTCAACTTTGGCACATGAATAATTAATAAAAGCTTTCCCTGACCAATGGTTTAATAGCTTTTGCACACAGCAAACTCTTATGAATGAAACTCTGAGATAGTACTACAACGTAGCCATTATGCAAGTGGCTGTGAATGGTTGCCAATGACAACGTGTTGCACAAGGAAAATTCTGATCATTTATATTATGGACTCTGCAGGGTTTTTAAAGCTCAAATTAAAACATTTCCAGTTTAAATGTCTTCAAAATGCATTCTGAAACACAAAATATAAAATATTTTGATGTATATAGTGGTAATAATTAAATATTTCCTAAGTATCGGCAACTTCCGCCATTAAAAAGGGGGCGTGGCCCAAGCCATGTCGAAATTAGGCTGAGCCACCTAATGGTGATATGGGTCACTGTGACAAGTGTAACAAACGTGGGACACGACCTACATCAATGAAACTTGGCACAGATATAGATCAATATCTAATGCTCATACAGATTTAATAAAAAAGGACCTTATCTTAATTTGTATGCGAAGATGCCTTATATATACCAAAGATTTTCAAAATAAAGGTCGATTGAAAAAAGCAAAATAGCTGGCTAGAAATGTAGGCCAAGATGTCTTCCAAATTATAAGGCCGGAAACGGAACTCAAATATATGTGGAAAGAACTAATTTAATAATAAATAGACACACACATCGGAAAATTAAAAACTCGGATTTTTCGGCGCCGATGCCCATTTCCGATACAAAAAAAATAGTAGTCTCCCTTCTTTCATCGAAGTAACTACTTATAAGTTATAAGGAGGCACTTTGATTAGAAAAAATTAAAACTTTTTGTAAAAATAAACCAATGGCATAGTTGAATAAAGCAAATTTTTTAAAAGAATTATAACACCAAAATCATATTTTTAGCTGTTGTAGTTTTAAAGTTATAACATGGACCGCATCTCCATTTTCTGGTACCCAATTCCGCTGTTCGCGTCACGAGCTATAGAATATAACTCTTGTTTTAATGATAATTTTATTTTCAGAACTAATACTAATGCTGTATTAAAAAAATAAGTTTTAGGCTAAAACCGAGGATGGCTGCCATGGCGTCTTTTGTGTCTTTATTATAGTTGCAGTGAATTAGGGTTTAGGTTAGAGTTAGGTTTAAGGCATTTAAGAATCGAATTTAGCTTTTAGGGTTCAGGTTAGACATAGGGATTGATTTAGGGATACTGATACATTCTTGAAATTCGAAAAAAAAGTGGCAGGCTCCCCCATTTTTAACATAAGCTTAATAATGTTAACAATTATAGATAAATTGTAGCTTATCTAACTATGCACTATTTATATCAGTAAATTTAACATAATGTATTAATATATGGCTTTTCTGTTTACCAAATCTTCAGCATCCATTATACCGGTAAATGCTATATAGTCTATATAAGGCAACGCACCCCCTAAAATGTTTTTTGGTATCTACTTATTTTGAACTTTCAACTTTGGCACATGACTAATTAACTAAAGCTTTCCCTGACCAATGGTGTTAATAGTTTTTGCACACTGCAAACTCTTATGAATGAAACTTGAGGTAGTCGGTAGTACTACGGGATAGCATTATGCAAATGGCTGTGATTTCCCATGACTTTTTGCGCACTGTCAATTCTGATCGCTTATAATATGGACTCTACCGGGTTTTTAAAGCTCAAATTTAAAAATGTTTTCAAAATGCATTCTGAAACACAAGTTATAAAATATTTTGATGTATATAGAGATAATAATGAATCTTTCCTAAGCTAAGTATCGGCTTTCCGCCATTTAAAAGGGGGCGGAATCACTAATCCAAGATGGCCTGACCGACCTTGTTTCAAATTATCATCTAAATGGTTTATCATAATAACTTCAGTACTAGTTGATAATTTTTTTTTATCTTTCAGTTCCAATACAAGCTAAGAAGCAGTCAGAAAGATGATGCTGACCTGATTGTTGGATCTCAGGCAAAGTCCATGCTGCAAAACAAAGAAAAGTACAGCCCCAGAGACAAGGGGGTTGTGGAGTTTTTGCTTCTGTTGGAAAATATTTTGAGATGGTGCTTGACTACCTTCTAAAAAAGACTTCCCTATCAGATCCTGCACTTCAGAATGCGTCTATATTTGATCCAAAAAGGAGTTTAAACAACACCAGCTAGAATACTTCCTTACCAGATTCCCCATTCTGATCCCCAGAGGGACTGATGTTGACACCATCTATTAAGAGTTTGATAGGCATCAGCAGAGGAACATTGAGGATGGGGTAAGAGTTGACAGGATTTGGCAAACAATTTTCCAAAAGCACCCAGCCCTTAAGAATCTTGCACATGCATTGAAAGGGATCCTCACCATACCTCACTCCAGTGCTGCGTGCAAGAGAATATTCTCTATGTTCCTGAAAACATGCACAGACCAAGGAACAAAATAATAGCCCAAAAACAACAGAGGAGAGAAAATCAGGAAGCTGCTTGGACTTGGATGAAACTTTCAGTGCAAAAGAACTCCAGCAGCTTAAAAGTTCAGCAAGCTTCATCAATACACAAGGTATTTAAATATTTATAAAATGTGTACTCAGTTAAAGAATGTGCCCCTTTTATTGCTACAAGTGTACTAATTTGTTCCGTATTGTACTATTGTACTATTTTGAGATGGAATTGTACTATTTTTTGAGTTCATGGGGAAACATAAGCTTTAATTAAATAATAATATAATTCGCTAATTTTTTTTGGGGGGTCACAAAGATTTTATAAGGCTAAAGCATCTAGACCTAGATGAGCCACACGGAGGGATCTGACTATGATAAAAACATCATGTTTGTGGCTCTTTAGGGTTAACAACACATGGTCAAGGGCTTACCAATAAGCATTACATTAAATTTACAATTTATTTACAACTGTAGGATGTTATAAACTATAATGATCATAAGGCAGATATTTTAAAAATAATACAATTTTGTTAGCATTCACAATTTTTAGTTTTATAGTTAATGAAAATTCACAATATTTATTTTTAATCTCAAATGTATTATATTAAATAGCCAGTGTAAAAATGTATGAGTGTGTTTGTATGACAAAGTCAGAATTAATTTGTCATACAGATTAGAGAACACATTCTTCAATGAGTGACACTCAAAGTGAAGGAGTTTACCATCAGGATCCCATGTGGATAGCTCTGCTCAGGACCATAAAAGTTACCCATGATGTTTTACCATTGCAGAGATTTCATCAATCAGCTGGAAAAATCTACTAAGAACTTTTATCAGACTTAGCCACCGCACCTCTCTATGATAAGGCATGTCGCCAAACTCTTGAGTCTATTTCCAGCAAAAAAAATATTGAAATTGCTTGTGATTTAAACCTTTGGCTTTGATAAAGTTGACGGTTTGTGTAACACGGCTCATTACATCTTACATGTTGAGGACTTTACCACACAGCGAGCCTTGGTGTATGATGCAGTGATATGCTATCAATCCACTAGAAAGTTTATCCTGCATTTTTAACCACATCCTTCCAACTATCTAGTCCCCTTTTTTCGCTGTTCATCGCCAGTGCTCCATCTGTTGTAAGTCCAGCTAGTTTGTCCCAAGGCAGGTTCATGTCGGTTAAACTTTGACATACATTGTCAAACATTTCTTTTCCTGTCATTTCTCATGCATGGATTCCATGTGCAATATTTCTTCTGTAACATTGAAACTGGAGACCACTCCACAGATGAAGATAGCGAGCTGTGCAGTGTCAGTCAGCTGTGCAGTGTCAGTCGTGTCATTACTTTCATCGACAGCAAGTGAGAATGCAACAAAGTGTTTGTCTTTTTCGATCAGCTAGTGTTTTCACATCAGTGGCCATCTCACAAGCCCGATAAGCAACAGTATTTCTGCTAAGGCTTACATTTGCAAACATCTGCTTTTTGTCTGAACACAAGATGTCACACACTTTCATCATGCAGCACTTCACAAGCTCCTCCTGTAAATGGTTGGCCTGCTTTTGCAAGCCCCTTCACCACAATAAAACTTGCTTTCACAGCAGCTTCAGTATGTGATTTTGCTTTTGTGAAAAACATTCATCTTCAATTCTTCTACCTTCTGTTGCTTCTACTCTGCATTCAGGAATTTTAACTTGTCTTGATGTTTAGTCTCAGATTATATTCCTTGATCACAGCCACATTATCTCCACAAAGTAGGTACAGATTGATAACACGTTAGCCATAGCAGGAAAGTGTGATGTAATATCCAGGCTCTACACCACTTTCATTTCTTATGCGCCTATCCAAAATGAGCAACTGAATGTTGCTAGGTTACTGTAACGACAAACATTCACTCACTACACATCTTTTACTTTCGCTTATTTTGATAGAAAAAGCGAGAACGCTCTCAGGTAGCCTATCCTTGGACAATGCAGATTATTAGGGAATATGATTTGCACTTTATATCGCAGGGCCATTAAAAATATTTGAGCCTAAAATTCTCTCTAGAATATGATTTGCACTTTATATCGCAGGGCCATTAAAAATATTTGAGCCTAAAATTCTCTCTCATGCCTGATATAATTGTACGCCGGTCAAGACCTCTCAGGCCTGATATAATTGTACGCTGGGCCTAATGTGGCCCACGGGCCTTAAGTTTGACACGTATGATATAGGTGTACTTTTTTTCTTTAATTTTACTAATGCTTCTTGTGTTATAGTGGGTTTTTTTCAGATGCATAACTTTGATGTAGACATTGCAGTCTTTGTTACATGTAAAAATAACCAACACATATTTTCATCTTCTATGAGTCTTGCAGCTAAAGTGAAGTAGAGGAAGTACATGAAGCAGTTGAAGTAAATGAATAAAAATATTATTGTAAAGGGACAGTAAATAATATTATTTTAATATTTTGTTTTTTCTCTTCCAGGTTAATGCATTCTACACAAGTGACTTGGTGGTGAAAACCAAGACGTTTCAGTAAATCTACATCACAGATTCTTGGCTGACAGCTGATTGTGCACCATATCATCTTGGCTGACAGCTGAATGCACACCACGCCATCTTAGCTGACACAGTAATGTACACCACACCATCTTGGCTGACAGCTGATTGTGCACCATATCATCTTGGCTGACAACTGAATGTACACCACACCATCTTAGCTGACACAGTAATGTACACCACACCATCTTGGCTGACAGCTGATTGTGCACCATATCATCTTGGCTGACAACTGAATGTACACCACGCCATCTTGGCTGACACCGTAATATACACCACACCATTTTGGCTGACATCTGAATGTACACCACACCATCTTGACTCTCATCTGAGTGTACAACACACCATCTTGGCTGACACCTTAATGTCTCAACCCAAGTAAACAAGTTTACCAAATTATTAATAAAATAAATTTCTACTAACACACAACTAAAATTTTTAGACTTTTCAATCAACCTGTTCATTGTTTCAATCACTCAAACTTTAACATTAATGGTTTTAAACCTATGCTATTTTTCATTTGTAATTCAAATAAATGTCACCTTGTTGCTGATCCACAAAAACTAATAATATAGACTTTTTAATTACCCTAACCTGTCTTGGCATGAAGACTGAATGATAAAATGTATTACTTTGACCAGTTGGTTCAAATAGACTGATGAGCTGAATGAATTACCCTAATGCTCAGTTCACACGATCAAATTCTCATCAAATTTTTGTTCATACATTTGATTAAATTTTTGTATGAAGCCTTGTCATAACTTTCAAATCACTATTTGATCAAATTTTGATGGCATGCAAATTTCTTAAAATCTGTATGATTATTCAACCTCCATATAACATGAACAAACACTAAGAAGAATTTCCTCAAGTTAGGTCACTAGGTCGTATTTACATTGACTAAGCTAAGTTATCAAAACAACAGCAGCCTCCAAGTAATAATAATGTACTTAATTTAGAAAAAGATTTAATAGAAAATTATACAATAAATCGGCGAAGGGCATGATGTAATTGAAAGGTATTTATAAATAGGCTTATTACTTGTACATCATATATACTATAACCCTGTAACTGTAACACTTATGACTATTTAGTACTTCCAATTGGATCAATGAGAGATTTTACCAGCTCGAGCTCCAGGCAAAAAAAATATTGCTCCGTTACCCTGATTACAAATAACAATTAGAAATTTAATTCTCCTACCCCCACCCCCCTTTTTTGTTGTCAGTGCTATTATAGCAAATGGATGCCCCCTTGATTAAATTAAAAAGTTCAACTTTTTAAATTATTTAACTTACTATAGGCGCAGTTTAGGTTAGTTATTATATTGTTCTTCTGTGGCGACCCCTTAGGTCCAATTTTTAATAATTTCCACAGAAAACGTAAAATCTTATTATATTATTGTTTGAGTCATGCTATAGACATTTTTTTTTTTTTTGGTAGAATGTAGGAAAACTTGACTTTAGATATAATAAATATTTAAATAAGGACCTTCAAATGAGATAGAGTCATAGTAAAAAGCTTACATTTCTCAAAAATACTGTTACATTGTACAAGTATAGTAAAGCTCTCCTGAACATTCATAAATAAAAGTTCATTAATAAAAAAAATAATCAATATAATTTTTAAATTGATTTAATGGGAATTTTGGTGCTATTTGACAAGTTGTGAGATACCGGTAGTTAAATAGAGAATTAGCAGTACTCCTCTTCTCAGTCTGATCAACTGCCAGTGGAAAATAGGCCATTAACTATTTCTTTCCATTCCTTCCATTCTCTAGATCTTCTCCAGCTCTTGACAATTTTATAACCTGGTATATTTTTGTTGACATCCCTTTACCAAGTTTAGGGAAATCATTCCTGATTTATGTATTAAAATGAATAGAGCGCTCATTTGTAGTACACTGCATTAGATTTTAAAAATTATATTGAGTACAATTATGTATACTTTTTATATACTGGTACTCTAATTTAAACTGTAAAAGATTTTAGGGAGTGGTAATCTCCTTTTAAAAATAACTTCCAGATAAAACACCTGATTTAAAAGATACAAATACAAGTTCAATCACAGATTTCACAAGAACTCAGAAACAAATTGGTATAAATTTTATTAAAAAATAAGCAGTGCTGAATGAAGTTATCAATAAGCACTACCATTAGTTGCAGTATTTGCATATTTGAAAATAGGATGTCACAAACATCTTTGACAATAGAAATCTTGTCATTTCATCGTCTCTCAAGTTAGGGTATTGTAAATGTGGCTCTTGTGTGTTTAATAATTTCTGGAGAAAAAAAAGATGCATTTTATTTATTACTCATAAAAATATATAAAATATATACATTATAAAGTTATCACACAAACACTCATTTTAAAGCATAAACATTTATATTTCCCAGTTATCATATGTAACGTTTATAATGTAATGTTACTTGTAAACGTGAGCTAATGTATTTTATTTCTTCAGTGCAAGTGATGATTTGCCAATGTAACTATCTCATTCACCTTTACAAACGACTGTCTCTTTCTCCGCCAAGAAGTAATAAGGTCCAATGAAAATTACACAGTACTTTATTAAGATATTTGATAAATACATCACATGGTTCCTTGACATCAGAATTGTTCGAACATTTATAGTGTAATATGAAGAATATATATCATACACTTACAAAAATGTATCTAATAATTAATTCATTAAATCCATCTGAAAAATACAACATGTCAACCTTCTCCATTAAAATTATGTCGTTCACTCCATTCACTCAAGAAAAAATGAATTCTCCATACACTATAAAAATTAGTTCCTTTTTTCTTGTGTTTCTATTCTTTTCCTTCAAATCACTTTGCCTTTGTGCCGTGAGAGCAAATGTTAGTGTCCTGTGAAAAAATCCATGTCATATGAATAAGTAACATGGTCTGTTACACACATTACTGATACTAAAAAAATAAATATAGAATAACTATAGTATGGTATGACAATCCACATAAGTTCAATATGTTTTATGTTTTTGTCATTTTCTTTATACTCAATTTGTCTTGACCAAAAATCAGCAACAATGTTGTTTTTGCCTTTTATTGATTTTATTTCAATTGATAGAGTATTGAAGACTATCTGTTGATCTTGTTATTGGCTATTCTCTTTTTGTTTAGTGCCATTAATGGTTTATGATCTGTTAAGAGACTAAACTTTCTTACTTAGAATTTGATCAAATTTTGAACAAAATCTCAACAAAGAAACCACACACAAAATAGTGCCTTCATACTAAAATTTGAAGCATATTGAAGAAATTTGACAGGAATTTGATCGTGTGACCTGAGCATTACCCTGTCAGTACATATTAATGTATTTAAAGTTATTGATGTTGTCACAATCTAAAGCTAAATAAATTTAAATATTAACTTAAATTTAAATAACATCACTAGGCAATGTTTCAACTTGTGCATTCATTTCGAACATCACTGGACAATTATTCATCTTGTGCTTTCATCTAAAAACCTCACTAGACAAAGATTCAATTTATGCATTTATTTCTGACATCACTAGACAATAGCACAAATCACTATAGTCACATAATTAGACAAGTGACTAACAAACAAATCATTAGTTACACATGACGAGACAATTGATTATTAATCAAATAACTAGTGACACATCACCGTAAAAGTCACTAACAAACAAATACTACAGACATGTGTGTAAGGCTGGAAAGCTTAACAATCAAGTCATATTTATTACAACACTAATAAAGAATGTACTAAGAACTATATTAATAGTTTTCAGTTAATGGACAAGAGGTGGCTTTGACTCAATGATTGATTTAACAAAAGCACATGAGTAGTAAATTTGAATTTTTTTGATGATTATGATAAGAAGCTTTTCACCTATAGCAAGTAATTACGGGTGGCGAATTTAAAAAACAAAAGTAGGATGGAGGAGGGATGTCCGATTGAAGCCATCAAATACTTTTTAAAAAATTCTATCTTCAAAAGATTGCTATAGTATTTATGACTATTTAAAACAATTTTCAAAGAACAAATAAAAAAAGTCTCACTAAACATGACATTATTTAACACCAAAAACAGTTTGTAGCAATTAAAAGTTTATGTTCACAATGTGCTTTCAATTCACCAAGATGATCCATATGGTGAAAAGAAATTCCAGTGTCAGGGGATAAAAGAACCAAGTGGAGCATGACATAAGAATAACTCTAGAATTATCAATTTTACCATTATCAGAATGTTTGAATTTGAACTTTCTATGTGAGCTCTTTTGAATGATAGCCTGCAAGGCAAGGTTGGGTAATATTAATATGTCCCAAATCAAAGGTTATTAATTTTTAACAATGCTAACAAGTATAAAGTAACTGATCCTACTAGTAAGGTATAAACTAATTTGAAATTTTAAAAATAATTTAACAATCATAGGGTATAAATCTCTGTTACGATAAATTTCATATCAGTTTATAAATATTAAAAATAGAAAGTATTTTTAATATTTTCTTAATAAATTATTTACACAAAAATAAAACATGCTTTAAAATCAAATTTACAACAACAAAAAAATTGAATTTATTATAATAATGAACAGGATATCCCAGAAGAATTCTCTTTATAAGTATAAAAGTCATTTTGACTACTTCTATTAAAATGTATATTAAAAAGTATTTCAAATATTTAAAAAATGTAAAATTATTTCAGAAAAGTAACAGGTGCACAAATCCAATGATATTAGCTTAAGAATTTAGTGTTAATTTACTGAACACTGGTAACATAAATGTCTGAAACAGAGATACTTTCCCCGCTAAATTTTGCGAAATACGGTCAAAGGGAAGCAACCATTAAAATAAACAGATGTTTTAAAGACGACAGCGATAACTTCCCATTAATTATACGGTAATTTTATTTATTCGCTTCAAGAAAGCTAACTCTTGTGACCTTAGTGAAAGATCGTATTAACTTGGTTACTGTTCCTAATTCTTTATGAAAGTATGGGAACTAACTGCTGTCACCTTCATGAATAAAATAATTTTTTGAGTAGCCTCTAATTGAGTACTCTTTTATAAAAAAAGTTTTTTTTTTAATCAACATAATTTTATTAGCTTTCCTTACGATAAAGAATTCTTTTGTGGTTTGAATAACTTTTCCTAAATTATTTTGTTGACTATAAAGATAACTTTGTCAAGATACAAGATTTTTCAAGATACAAAGCAAGCTTTGGTAAATTTAAAGAACGAATGACACTATTTTTTCGAATTTCACGAATGTATCCCTAAATAGATCCCTATGCCTAACTAACCTGAACCGTAAATCGATCCCTCAATCTCAACCTAACCTAAACTTAAACCCTAATTCACTCCAACTATAATAAGCACCCACCAAAAGACCCGTGGCATTCGTCCTTTCAATTAGCCCAAACATTAGTTGGTTGTTCTGAACTGTTGTGTGTGTGAGGTAGGGGTACTGTGTAAAGTCAAATTATGTTTATAGTATAGGTATAATTTAATTAAGATTAAAAAATTAAAATCAAGCTATTTAATTTACTAGATTTAGTTTTTTAAAGAACAAAGTGACTATTCGTACCCAGGTACCAGAAGTGAGAGGTTTGGATTAAAAAATTATTAAAAATTGTATTGTTGGGTTTGTAAGACTAAAGGAGGCATTGAATGGACTATATATGTTTGTAAACTTAATTCTTCAGTTTAACTGCAATAAACTACCACTAAAAATGACGTCCTAATAGCACTGAGTCAAAATGGACCCAGACATGCAGCGTTGACCTTCGCACCCGGGTACCATTAGACTCAAGCTATTCGGATGTCATTTGTGGTAGTTTATTTTAGTTAAACTGAAGAAGTAAGTTTACAATCGTATCCCAATCTCTCACTTCTGTTACCCGGGTACGAATAGTCGCAGCCTTTAAAGAATGTCAATGTAAATATATATCTATTCAAACCCTTTACATTGCAACTGGGTGTAATACAACTGGGTGTAATCCACCTGGAGACAGACTGTGATTGCTGGTATCTCGAGTCTCCTTTTTAATAACCTTTCTCATACTCGCCCTCATCCACGGGGTAGTTGGAATTAGTACCTTGGCCTTGGTGGTTGCAATTATATGAAGTATATAATATAAAGCATGCGAAAGTGACTAATTTTTTTAATCTTTTTTGTACAGTCCCAAGCATAAATTAATAGAAGGAAAAAAACGTCTAAACTGGCTTATGAACATTATCGTTTGGTTGTTATTTATTGATTATTTGAGTCTGTGTAATCCATAAAATTAATTTAAATTTTTGACAATAAATAAATACAGTGGAACCTCTCATAACGACCATAATTCTTCCAGAATCTTACTCGTTAAGCGAAACACTCGTTAAACGAAACAATTTTTCCCATACAAACCAATGCAAAATACGATAATGCGTTCCATGCTGAAAAAATACTCATTTTTAAAAAAATGTTAACATTTTTTCAAATGAAATTACTTATGAATTTCTAAGGAGTATAACAAATTAGAACAATTTAGAAAATTGTATCGGGCGAAAATAAGTTTCGCCTTCTCACAAATAAAATGTTTTCGTTAATAGTGTCGCCTTGTAATGGCTTCTCGTTTATCCATATTAGAAGCAACCTCTCAACATTATCAAGAAAACGTAACTGTTTCAAAGACATTCTTGACACTCCCTTTGAAACATCCATCTCCTTAATTTTCTTTTTGTTCTTGAAAATAGTGCAGATGGTTGATGTTGACCGATTGTATGTGCGCGCTAGATTAGCCACGCCCACACCTTGTTCTCGCTTTACAATGATTTTATGTTTCATTTCAACAGTTATTTTTTCTCTCTTACGATTATCTTCTTGTGGTTTTTTCTTCAAAGACATTTTAGCACAGGTTATTACACTTTGCACATAAAAAATTTCGAATACTGTTTGAATACAAAATTTGTAAAAACTGGTGATCACACACGAAAACAATATGCTAACAGACAGAGTGCTAAACACAGACTAATGCATCGGCGCGGAAGTCCCGGCTCACAAATGAATGTCGGGAAAAAGGACTTCCCCTTTTTGCGTAACTCGTTAACTGAAATTTCGCTCGTTAAGGGAGCAAATTCTTTACATTTTTTTTTTGCTCGTTATGCGAATGACTCGTTATAAGAGGTTCCACTGTATTCTGAATCCATTTGGGTACTGGTAC
The DNA here is from genome assembly GCA_964033795.1 of Lymnaea stagnalis. Taxonomy (NCBI): domain Eukaryota; kingdom Metazoa; phylum Mollusca; class Gastropoda; family Lymnaeidae; genus Lymnaea; species Lymnaea stagnalis. Next base: position 105,903 of record CAXITT010000039.1, read on the forward strand.
TAACAATAATAACATTAACAAGTATTCAACATAACATATTATTTCAAAGCAGAATAGTCACATGTACACATGGAAAATAGGGGCTTTGCACCTCAGCTTGCACAGTTTATACATAAAAGAACAGAATGGTCTTTGCAAATATAAATATGTCTTAATAAACTTGTTGAGTTGAAGTGGTTTGGGCAGCTATTTGAAGTGTTTGTAAAGATTTCAAAACACTGGGGATGTTTTGTGTGCAATGTCAATATTGGCTGTCTGTAATTGGCTGCAGTGGATGCCAAGTCAACAATGTTGAAAAACACAACCAAAGGCCATCTTTTACTTTTTTGTATTCACAGAGAACACCTTCGCCATTTGGTCCATGGCATATATGCCTCCTTTGATTTTGTTGTTATCTCTGGTTTCTTGCATTCAGTTTCACTTTCTATATCTGGACGATTGTGTATTGTGTTCAGGAGCAATACAATTTTCTGCCTTGAGCTCTGGTTTTTTACAAGGTTGTTTCCTGTCTGAACAAAAACGCTGATTTTTTGAGGAGCAGACATTATTATTGGGTAGGAACATCTTGCTCTGTTTCACTGTTCCAACTATAGGGTGAGTCTGTTCTCTGCCATTGGTTTTGCAAGTTGTAGGGGAATGAAATAATAGGCTGTTCTGAAATTTTGGCTACTTCCAATGAAGTTCCTTGTGAGAGAAATCACAATCTCTGGGGATATTCCAATATTTCTCTTTGCTGGCAGGGCACTTGCAATTTATTTGAATTTGAAGAGATATGGGCAGCTTTTCAGAGGATAGTTCGAAGACTATTCACAGGGTAAGAAGAGTTTTATTCCATATTTTTCGGGTTTGCTTGGCATATATCATACATTGAATAAATCTGCACTGACCTCTGAAACCAACCAGTTGTCCACCTACTGTGATGTTCTCTCCAGGAACATAATAACTTGCAAAATTACTCAGGAATGCTTCTCATACATCTCTTATGAGATCAAAGATGTCACGAGCCAGAAAGGATTGATCAACCATCCTTGTTGTCAAAGCAAATATGAATTAGAAGTTTGCAGAAGGATTGATCAACCATCCTTGTTGTCAAAGCAAATATGAATCAGAAGTTTGCTGAATCTCTTCATTGAAAATGCTGCCCTAAAAAGAGGATTTCCATCAACATGGCTAAATAAAAATTCCACTGAAATGCTGTTCAGATAAAGAGCGCCAGTGTGTAGTAGGCTTTTATTTAGATCTCATCATGTATTTGCCATTTGTCTCATTTCAATTTCTCACCTTCCCTGTTGGTTCCGTCAACTATTGTTTGCGTCATTTTATCATTAATACCGTATTCAGAAAAATTGCTTCAGTGGGAGATAATACGCGATCTATGAAGGTTTCAAGTCAATTAAATCATGCCACATATTAAAAAAGAAAAATAACATAAAGAGAGCCATTTACTGTGATATAAGACTATGGGGGTAACTCATCCAGTTGCCAGCAGGGTTTCT
>CAXITT010000039.1:107796-126186 GCA_964033795.1 Lymnaea stagnalis
TGAACATTTGACCACCAGCGGTGCCAACAACATGAACATTTGACCACCAGCAGTGCCAACAACATGAACATTTGACCACCAGCGGTGCCAACAACATGAACATTTGACCACCAGCGGTGCCAACAACTTGAACATTTGACCACCAGTAGTGCCAACAACTTGAACCATTATTTTTATTGTTGATAGTTATTGTATGGATGGTTTTACTGAACTGAATAAAGTGCCTACCCCTTCAAGATGTTAAATAAATGTGTGTATGAACTTGTGAACCAATATCTACATTTTTTCATGATTTTTTAAAGATTTTATTGAAAATTATAAATGTTTCCTTAAATGTTATAATTTGAATCTCACTTTTCATGTATTTGAAATTTGATTTTGAAGCAGACCTGTTTACTCTTACTATTTTGGCATACTATGTACGATTTTGAGGTGTAAACATTATATAGACTTCTGTTTGTTTTTTTTACTATAAATATAAGGTATTTAACAATTTTGTGATGATAAGTGTGCGATTTTAAGAGTTTGAGGGTTAACAGGTCTGTTGTAGGCATAAGACTTTGTAGATCTATGTTGTCTAGTATTAGTAAAGGATTTATACAGTGTTGGTCATCAAATGTACCCGGTGTTAGATGGTGTAGTTTTAAAGGTACATTTACACTGCAGATTTGTTACATGGATTCTCAACTTTCTGTGACTACAAGCTGCTCTCTATATACTATATCAGATGCTGACTGCCATATTTCATTTCACTGGTCCAGTACAGTTTCTGCTGGCAAGTTACATAAACAGTCCCATCATTTTTTGTTCAGTGCTCAACAAATCTTGTTTAAAAGGCAAGAATCCTAGTAACTATTCGGTAGTGTGAACGTACTTTAAGACTTTGAACATATACCATTGTAAATATGTTGTTTAGAATCAGTTAAGGATGTGTGATATTGTATATTGCTGGTCATCAAATGATGAGACTCCAATTGTGCACAAATACGGTTTAATCATTTGGCGACAAGCAATAAAATAATAACAGGGGCAATGCAGAATTATGATTTCAAAGTCCCCCATGTGATAAACATACAAATGTCTTTTGTACAAAAACTAAACACTATCCATGTGAATTCATTGTAAATATTTTTTTGCGAGATCTTAAGATTATGGTGGTTTTAGACAAATAGCAAATGTTAATAAATAATGGATTGATTTGTATTTTACAGGAAAAGTATGAAATCCAGGCATTCTATAGATTAAAAAAGGGGTAATAAGGGGAGAGACTGCAATCAGAATGGTGGTTTTAGACAAATAGCAAATGTTAATAAATAATGGATTGATTTGTATTTTACAGGAAAAGTATGAAATCCAGGCATTCTATAGATTAAAAAAGGGGTAATAAGGGGAGAGACTGCAATCAGGTTAGTACAAAATAAAATGAGTAAAACAGGGTAGGGTTAAACCTGAAAAAATAAACGCAACGAAACAGCGAACGTGTCGGCAGAAAGCCTTCGTCAGCGAACAAAACAGAAAAAACGGTATAAAAATAAGAAATAGCACTTAGCTGGTAAGTAGTATCTGTGGGCAGCAATAGAAGTGTAGTATTAGTATTGCTGCCCACAGATTCTACTTACCAGCTAAGTGCTATTTCTTAGTTTTATGCAGTTTTTTCTGTTGTTTTGTTCGCTGACTTGTTGCATTTATTTTTTCAGGTTTAACCCCACTCTGTTTTACTCATTTTATTTCATTCTATAGATTGACTGTTGAGATATCCAGCAGTATTGGCTATAGCTTTAGTGCCTGGACTTTTTATAAACATTTAAATTGAAGTAGATCTTATAGAATGCCTGGATTTCACACTTTGCCTGTAACATGTGTAATTGGAGGGCTTGGTGGAATAAGGTGCCTACATTTTTTAGGTAGCTTGGATTTCACCAAGTCCTTAAGTTACCAAACAAGTCACCATTATTTTTAACATATTTCTTTTGTAAAGATACCTCACTGTATATCACCAGGAGTATTCATGTTTTCATCTCTTTGGAGATAGTCTCGCGGGGGTAATTTTTGTTTTTCTCCCCCTAAATTAAAGAGCATTCATGTTTTCATTTTCTTTTTTTACTTAAATAAATTTTTAAACATTTCAAATATTTTTGTTTCAAATATTTATTTCTTTTATGTTATACTCTTTACATACATTTATATTACAATCTTTTTCTCTCACATACGATTATTTAAGCACCATCTATTTATTGAAGCAATGTACATATCTTCTCTTTGCCTCACATACAATAATAACCACCATCTATTAAATATAAGATATTGACTTTTCTTCATACTCTTTGCCTTGAATTGCTCGGCGCCATCTGAAAAATAAAAGTAATATTTCTAAGATTTGTTATCGGTAATATTATCTTTCCCAAATAATACATCATTAATTGCTACCATACTTAAAGCTGAATTAATTCTTTTAAATCTATGATAGGCATTTTTTGTTATGTTCTTAAACACGGCGAAATTAACAAATATTTTGATTGAGCTCATGTAACTAGAGCTCAATCGCAATATTTATTTTAATTTCGCTGTATTTAATAACAAAAAGAAGAGATGTAACAATAAATACGATTAAACTTATGCTTGAATTTATTTGTATCATATTATAATTGAAAATGCCTATCATAGATTTAAACCAATTCATTCTTTTAACTGAAGGAGATTTAAAAGCTGGTGATTTGCCAATTTAAATAAAATTCTCATTTAATTATTCTAAGTTATATAACTAAATTTAGCATAATTAAATGAGTACTTCATTTAAATTGGCATATCACATGCTTTTAAATTTCCTTCAGAGACTTTACTGATAATATCCCTCACCACTGACTGTTTATGGGTTCAAATAAACTTCACTTCCTTGGTCACCAGCTTGTAATATGGTAAACTCGTTTCTAATACTACTTTCAAAGTCTGATACATATCTACAATCACAGGATCACCCTTTGCATAAAAAAAGATGATAATTCAATCAGATAGTTTTATCAGTCATGCACAACTTTTTAACTCTCGTAAAATAACCAAAGATAGAATATAAATACATTTGGATTACTTCATTAACATGAGCAGTGGTAATATCAGGTCACCTTTGGCTTTCTTGGGAACTTTTCTCTCCCATGAGTTTAATATGTTTACTGTCGGTTCCAAGTTTCACTTGCTTATATCTTTTTACTTTTGAAAATTTTCTAACTACTGAAGTATGCCCTATTTCCTGCCGATATTCTTTCTTTTATTTCTATTTGAATTGATTTACTTTTTCAAAAGTGTGTTTTTTAATTATGACTTCATCACTTCCAACCCTGCTTATAATGATTTTATGCTCGAAGCATTATGATAGCGAGGTTCAAACTTGAATGCTTTAATTTTATTTGAGTTAATTTTTAAACTAGAAATTCTATAGCTAATCCATTTTATAAAGTCTTCTAATTCAATAAAGGTTTTTGATATATCTTTCCTACTTTTCCCTTACAGTGCTGAAGGTGTTGATTGTAGAGAGCGGGTCTTGGGTTTTCCTCAGATGTCAATATGTATGCTTCTCAACCCATTTGGGAGTCGATTGACTCTTTCCCAGGGGTTACCTAAGACTATCAGAAAACACACATACCACAGTTATGAACTACCGGTAGCAACGACAATGATTTTGTAATAGGGGGGTCACCACAACATGAGTAACAGTATTAAAGAGTTGTAGCATTAGGAAAGTTGAGAACCACTTTTATAACTCTATCCAATTTTAGATTAAATAGCATGTATGACAGTGAGTCTCCTTGCTAAGGCCTCGTCTAATCTGAAATTCCTTTGAATATTCTCCCTGAACCTCTTAAGCAAATGCTTTTTCTGGTTGTGTTCGTTGCTGCATCCATGTACTGGCATCTGTGCTAAGGTTGGGGGTAGGATGTTGCTATTCTAACTGCTCCTAGCTGATGCCAGGGCAGCCTTAAGCTTTCGACCGATGTCGAGTTCACAGTGGCATTGTCCAGGTGGTTCCATGCTATTATTGTGCGTGGGAAGAAAGATTGTTTATAGTGCACTGAGGCACTTTGAAACACTGATGCCAGGGCAGCCTTAAGCTTTCGACCGATGTCGAGTTCACAGTGGCATTGTCCAGGTGGTTCCATGCTATTATTGTGCGTGGGAAGAAAGATTGTTTATAGTGCACTGAGGCACTTTGAAACATTTTCTAATGTTTCGGATGGGATTGTCAGTGGTGAAGTCAGGGCTTAGTGAGCGTTTTGCTCTGATCCTTCTGCGGGGTGAGGTACGTACCTGCTGAGATGATCGGGGGGGTCAAATATTTTTAAGAGGACAGAAGTGGTGGATTTGTAATCTCCAGCTATAAAATGCACCCCAGTAAGTTGAATTCGCTCAATCTTGTCCACGTCTTGCTTAAGGTGTGGGCCCCAGATGATCGTAGTGGATGGACGAGTGAAGGATATGCATTTCGTTTGCAGGAAGTTGGGCCGTGATTTCTTCGGATGAAACCAAGGGTGGAGTTGGCTTTTTTTATTTTTTTTATTTTGTTTATATGAGGTGACCATTTTAGGTTATTTGATGCTTGTTGGAGAATTCTCTCGTTTGGTGAGTACATATAGGTTGATGTTTTTTTTTCTTGAGATGGTCATTGTGTAGCATTTGGTTTCATTAAATTTCATGCCCCAATTATCCGCTCAATTCATAAGGCACTTCAAATCTGTTTGGAGGTGGTTGTGGTCATCGTAGCCGTTTATCTCTCTGTAGACAAGACAGTCATCTGCAAACAGCCTCACTTGAGATGTTTATGTGACAGAGGAAGAGAAGGTGGCCCAGCACTGTGCCTTGTGGAACTCCTGAGTCTACGGTAGCTTTCCCTTATCGGACGCCGTCTACCACTACTTACATGGTATGTTGTGTTAGGAATGTTGAAAGCCAGGAGTGAAGGTGGTGGAGCTTATGAAGAAGAAGGCTGTGTGGAACAGTGTCAAAGTCCTTTGAGAAGTCGAGAATAGCCATGTCAACCTGGTTTTGATGCTTTCATATGCCAAAAGAGTTGATGTACTGGGATATTATGTTTGTAACATTTCTCTAATAGGCATCCGATCAGTCGTTGATCTGTTTTGTCTGAATCCACATTGGAAGTCACCTAGTATTTCTTCAGTGAAAGGCTGTAGCCTTTTGGCAACTACTTTTGTCAGTATTTTGTATGTAACATTTAATAGGGAAATTCCTCTGTAGTTTGTGCACTGAAGTTTGGAAGCTTTCTTGTGTATTGGGGTTATTAGTGCTGTTTGCCATTCTGTTGGAATTTTCTCTTCTTGACAAATTTTAGTTATAAGTTCTGCTGTGATGAGATCTTCTCCAGGGGCTTTGTGATTTTTCATAGAATTAATTATGTCTGAAGTTTCTTCTAGAGTTGAATAGTTTATTAAAAGGTCTGGTCCTCCATTTGGTGGTTGATAATCTTCATCTTGTCTATTGTCTGCACTTATTACGTACATTGCTCTGATGTTTCCCTCCCTTGATATGTCCTCTTTTTCTTCCTACACATTTTTATGGCTTTCCTCTGGCTTTGTTCCTTTCTTCAACAGTCTGTCTGCATTCATGATCAAATCAACCTACTCTATTCATTGCTGCAATCCTCCTACTTTTTCTGATTTTCTGATGTTTTCACAGCATTTTTTCAACCCGATCCCACTGTTCATTTATGTTGATTTCCCTGTTTCCTCCTGTGATGCTTCTACTTGTTACATCATTTTTGGAAAGTTTTTGGTAATCACTTTTCTCTTTGATTTTGGCCATTGTCATCAGTTATTGATCTATTTTGTCTGAATCCACATTGGAAGTCAACTAGTATTTCTTCAGTGTACACTGTAGTCTTTTGGCAACTACTTTTGTCAGTATTTTGTATGTAAAATTTAATAGGGAAATTCCTTTGTAGTTTGTGTATTGGTGTTATTGGTGAAGTTTGCCATTCTGTTGGAATTTTCTCTCCTTGCCATTTTTTAATTTCTGCTGTGATGAGATCTTCTCCAGGGGCTTTGTGGTTTCTTCTAGAGTTAGCTAGTTTATGAAAGGGTCTGGTCCTCCATTTGGTGGTTGATAATCTTCATCTCGTCTATTGTCTGCATTTATTATGTCCTCAAAATATTCAGCCCACCTCTCCAGTACTTTACTATTTTTCCTTAATTAATTCTCCATCCTGACTCTCACACATTTACAGTCTGCCTTGGTGTCCATTCTTTTCATCTTTATGTACATTGCTCTGATGTTTCCCTCCCTTGATAAGTCTCTATTTCATTTAGATTTTTGCCATTCCTTCTTTTTCTTCCTACACATTTTTGTGGCTTTCCTTCTGGCTTCCTTGTATGTTTGTCTTGTGTTTCTCTTCGTTTGTATCGTGGTCGTTCATGCTTTGTTCCTTTCTTCAACAGTGTCTGCATTCATTATCAAATCAGCCTACTCTATTGTTAGATTGCTGAAATCCTACTACTTTTTCTGATTTTCTGATGTTTACACAGCATTTTTTAAAATCCTATCCCACTGTTCATTTATGTTGTTTTCCCCGTTTCCTCCTGTGTCGATTCTACTTGTAATTCTAAATCAATTTTGGAAAGTTTTTGGGTAATCGTATCACTTTTCTCTTTGATTTTGCTCATTGTGAATTATGCTTATTCTCTGCTTATATTTAACCTTACAAGTAGATGGTCAGAGTCTGCTCCTTGATAGCTTCTTACATCTAGTACGTCTGATCCATACCTCTGATTGATTAAAATGTAGGTAATTCCATCGGGTGAGTTCCTAGTACGTTTATGTCTGTATATTTTTGAGTGGAAACTTAGTGCTGCTAACTGACATCTCTTCTTTTATTGAAGCAAAGTCTATGAGTCGGATCCCATTGTCATTGGATTCTTTATGCAGACATTACCTTGCCTATAGTTGGCATTGAAGTCGCCAATCACTATTTTAATATCATGTCGTGGTGCCTCTTTGTAGATCTTTTCCAGTGTCACATAAAAGGATTCTTTTTCCCAACCTTCCATATATTCGGTGGAGCATAACGTTAATAAATCTTAGATTAAGCATTTTTCCTCGGAAAGAGCACAATTTACATTCTAAGATCTACAGCATTTGGGAATCCAAGCATGGAAATATAAAAGCATCAGTTCTAAGTGGAATGAAGTTTAGCTATTGCCAGTGTTACAGGGATGGATGGGACAAGACCATAAAAATACGACTGATACATCGTTAGATAATAATACTAGCAGGCTACGTTGACCATGGTAACTGTCATGAAATTTTTCAGATATTATAATTAAAAGGTTATCCTCTAAATCAGCGGTTCTCAACCTGTGGGTCCCAACCCCCTTGTGCGACCCTTTCATGGGGGTCACCTAAGACCATTGGAAAACACACATTTTCGATGCCGAAGGTCTTAGAAACCGATTGATTTGGTCCGGCTAAAAAACCAGAAATGTCAGAAATTTTCATTATGATTGGAGACGAATTTGTTACGAAACTGAGTGCAATTTCTGTATCCAACGATACTATACTGTCCGTAGAAAAACAGATGACTAGTCTGTTGGTATTCTTAAACCAGAAATGTCAGAAATTTTCATTATGATTGGAGACGAATTTGTTACGAAACTGAGTGCAATTTCTGTATCCAACGATACTATACTGTCCGTAGAAAAACAGATGACTAGTCTGTTGGTATTCTTAATAAGATAATCCAGGAAATTAAATCTGCTCCACTTCCATTATTTAGTATCCAGCTTGATGAATCTACAGACGTTGCAAACTGTTCACAGTTACTAGTTTATGTGAGTTGACTTTAATGATGGCGACTTTAAGATGAGTTTCTTTTCTGCACGTGATGTATTTACCAGAGTTGTTTTATTTCTGAAAGATCATAATATCTCTTGGAAAAGGTTTTGGTTGTTTGCAAAGACGGTGCTCCATCTATGCTAGGATGTCGATATGGATTCAACGTCTAATACTGAATGAATCACAAAAAGTCATCGGAACTTACTGATTGATTAATCGGCAAATATTAGCTACGAAGACACTGTCACAAGAGTTAAAAGAAGTAACTAAAAGTGTTGTAAGTTCTGTCAATTTTGTATTCTCTTTTAATTTGATAAATACAGGTAACAATGACTATTGCTCGTTTCATTATATTTAATTAAATCTTAAATAAATATTATTGCTCATTTTATATGTACTATTTTTGTTTAAGCCCAAGTTTTCACTTAAGTAGTATAGTCGACCGATTGTCATGCTGGTAAAGGTATTTTTTTCCAAATATTTTGCTGTATTAATGTTGAACATTTCCTACACATTTACTATTTGCTATACCCAGGTGGCCCAACTTATCACGCTCATTCATTTCATAGTAAAATTTCACATACCTTATTGTCCTAAGTTGTCATTTAATGGATTGATTTCTATGAGATGGAAGATCATTAGAACATGTCTTGTTGAGGTGTGGTTTCTCTCGACTATTCATCTTGTGATTGCTCTTGAACATTCAGTCCTGTTGAAGAATGATTACAGCTCATGCATGATGATGGAATGCTTAATAAATCTAGCATGTGTATTAGTATCAGAGGGGTAGCGAAAGGGTGGGGGTGGGGGGGGGGCAGATGTCCCGGGGCGCCAAAATGTGCTTTGATATTATCTTATTGATAAAAATAACAGGTTTGAGAGTTGACAAAAAGAAAAGGGGGCGCTTTAAAATGAACCTTATCCCCGGGCGCCAAACATCCTCGCTACGCCTCTGATTAGTATCATTTCGAACCCTTTTGACCCATCAAAATTTACTTCACATTTAACACAGTGGTTCTCAAACTTATTCAAATAAAGTTAAACTTTAAGCTAAGGAGGGCTGTTAGTTTTGACCAATGATTATAATTATTGTTAAGATATTGTACATACCCCACCACTTACAGCAGTTCTTCACAACCATTTTTGCCCCACTCCCCATCTGAACACCCAAAAGGGTTTCATATCACCACCTCCCATATTCCCTTATAGAAAAAGCATTAAAAAAGTATCAGGTATTTCAAATTTGAGGCATGCTAAGGTCTCAGTAAAGTGTAGTGACCTTGAAAAAGTGCCCCATCTAACATTAATTAAATGCCCCCCCCCCCCCACATTTCCAAACCCTTTTCATAATAACAGTAAATAAGTTTTGTTAAGATTTTTCATTTCTACTCAACTAATACTGTGATATCTACTTTTTAGCCCTATTATTAGCTTTCTTCATGGTAGTATAAAATTCGTAAATGGTTATAAAAAATAGAATGCATTATTTATTTGTTTTAACTTAAATTAATTTGTATTTATAAAATTATTGTTACATTATTATTTTTCAGTTAGCCCAATGTCAAATGTAAACAATGCTGTATCCATGGCTATTATTTTGTAGACATTCAGCTGAGTTCCATTTTCAATGACAAGTTGAATTAAAAGTAATTGAGGCAGATTGTTTTCTATTTTGATGTCTTTTTATTTAGATTGTAAATTTTGTGTTTGAGCTAAATTAATTAAATTTAAATAGATTTTGACAGCATATATGATGGGCAGATCTCGAGTATGATTATGATGCCAATGACTGTGGGGCTCAAAGTGGATTTGTGCATTTAGACCAGACATACTGCTTACCGATGAATGTTTAAACAAGAGAGATATAAGGAGATTTCAAAAGCAAATAGACTTTTTCAAACTCTAATTTACTGCAAATTTGGTTGCACATATTTTGCATATGCAATGTGCAGGACAATGAACCAAAGAAACTTCCTGTTTCATAAAATTGGTATAACATCATTGAAGAGTTTTATCAACTAAGAGGATTTATTATGAATACAGTACTTATTTAAGTACTTATTTTACACGACTGTGGTCCAGGGAATCCTTATATGATGAAATATGACTAAGGACAGATTCATGGCCATACTGAGTTTCCACAAAGTTTCTGATACTGAAAATAAAGGAGACAAGCTGTGCAAAATTGGGAGACTCTTATGTTCCTTAATGCAAAATAAAAAGAACCGTATCAGCATCATGAAAATGTAGCAATTAATGAACACTTTAGGGAACATAGGACATTATGACATTTAGGCTGCATTCTCTCCCCTGTACCGTATACAATATATACCAATGATATTCAAAGCTCAAGCGACACTGTTCCAATCTTAAAATTTGCTGATGATGCCACCATCATTGGCTTAATATCTGAAGGAGAAGGCTTATACCGCAACTTAGTAAAAAGCTTTATCAATTGGTGCGATGAAAATTTTCTCCAGCTGAATGTCTCAAAAACAAAGGAAATGTTGATTTCAGGAGGGAGGAACACCAGATTACAGATTTCAACATAAAAAATCGAAGTGTAGAGAAAGTAGATACCTAAGCACAGGTGTCACCATCAATAATAAGCTAACATGGCATGAGCACAGCCAAATGCTGTAAAGAAATTCAGAAAGACTGTTCTACCTAAAAAAAACGTAAAATTTCTGCGTAAACAAACAAGTCGTTAACTTATTCTACAGTTCAACAATTGGAAGCCTACTCAATTTCAGTATTACCTGCTGGTGTGGGAATTCAATGTCTGATATTAAACACTACATAAACCAACTAATCAAGAAACCTAGGAACATAACACAAACTAAACATCTTTCACTGGAAGAACTATTTGAAGAAAGATGTTATTGTAAAATTAAAAACATTTTGGATGATACATCCCACCCTCTTCATCACAGATACTTAGGACTGAAAAATACAAAAATTCTTTTGTTCCCTAATATGTGGCAGATAAGGGAAACCCACAAGATATGATGGCTACTAAGGAAATAAAATACCCGGGGTGGACCAAAATAGAATCTTCTTAGAAGTGGGGGGATCCAAAAATAAAGGCACTACATAGAAAGCTTAAGGAGCAGCCCCCCAGATGGTTGAGGGCAAACGACGCAACCATGTAAAAATAGGTTACAAAATCCAAACCACAAACCAGAACCAGGAATGATACAAATGGACATCGTATTAGGACTGCCATTCTGAACTTAATAAGCCTTGTTAGAGCAGGAGCCTTAACCAAACTAATAGAGTAACTAAAATAAAAAAGTTAAATGTCCATTACTGCATTACAAGAAATTAGATGGAAAATTTCAGACATCCTCAGAACTTTTGTCAGGTAAATAGAAAAACAAGAGAAAGAGCGAGACAAGCAAAAAAATATTAAAAATGGGGAGAGGTAGCAATCAGGTTAGGTAAAAGGAAATGAGTAAACCTGAAAAAAGATGCATTGTTACGCTGCATCCCCTTTTCAGAAAATTAAAAAAATATAGTCAGTGTTGTTTACTAAGGCTGGCTAAACACCCCCCCACCCCTCCACTTAAACAAGATTTTTGGAAATACATGGGAGTGCTGTAAAAAAGTTTTAAAAGATACTTAAGCTATACCGTGTTATGTTTTACAAAGGCAAATGTATATGATGGACAATGATGACCAGCACAAACGGTAAACAACTTCTTCAAATCACTACAGTCTAAACTTTAACATGTTTTTAGGTTTTCATTCTAAAATATAGCCTATACTATAATAAGGGAAGATAAAAAGGTTTTAATTATCAAATTTTTTTACAAAATAAAATAGCTTTCAATTTAGACATGGATTTGTTTATTCATGCATACAGCACAACTAGCAGCATTTATAAGGAATCCTATCAACATTATAGATAAGGAACTGATCACAGAAAAGGTACTAGAAGGGCACAACAATTTGAAGGGATGCTAAATGGCTCTTATGATGGAGCCAATGAGGATTAAAAACTACCACAAGAACTGTACCCTTTGTTCAGCCAACCAACTATGACACAAAAAGTGTGATCTTTACCATGAAAAATAATAAAGCCCCACGAACCTACCTTATCACTGTGGAACTTACAAAACTAGGTGAAAATGAACTGCATAGAAAAATATAGAGCTTCATATCAAGAATTTGGCAGGAAGAAGAGAAATGTCAAATAAAAAGGGGTACTGCGCTCAAGTCACATGAGAGGATCTAAACTGGAATGCTCAAATTACAGAGGAATCTTCCTAATTAATGCAACCTACAAAATCATCAACAAATTAATAGCAAGAAAACTGAAAAGGTTTACTGAACATATTCTAGGTGACTATCAATTTGAATTCAGATAGAATAGATCCACCACAGATCATATTTTGGACCACCAGATGTCTCCAGAAGAAATGCTAAGAATACAACATCCCCATACACCAACCATATGTGGACTACACAACAGCCTAGACAGGAAATATCTGCAAAGTACACTATAGAAACTTGGAGTTTCTAACTATAGAAACTTGGAGTTTCTAACAAACTTACCTGGATTATACATGACGATGGCTACCTCCAAAAAAGAATCAAAGTACAGGAAGAGTACTTGAGGAACTTTCATATTAATCAGGGCCACTGAGTCAAGGACACTCACTGGCATGTATCCTAAAACTTACCTGGATTATACATGACGATGGCTACCTCCAAAAAAGAATCAAAGTACAGGAAGAGTACTTGAGGAACTTTCATATTAATCAGGGCCACTGAGTCAAGGACACTCACTGGCATGTATCCTTTTTAACATCCCTTTAGAAAGCGTTATGAGAAACATGCATGTGCGCACCAAATGAACTATCACAAACAACTTCCAGAGAAACATACATGTGAGCACAGGATGTACTATCACAAACAACGTATCAGAATCTCAACCATCAGGACACCAACCAACTTTAAAAAGCACAACCAGTGCAGTACCTGGCATATGCAGACAACATAGCTTTACCGGGGAGAAGCAGCATTGATATAATTTAAGCATTCCATGAATTAGAAGAGTTACCTCTAAAGGTAAATGAAGCGAATACAAAGTGTATGTTAATGTCACATATAAGACACACGGGTGACAAAATCAAAGTAAACAAGCACACCAGAGAGTGAGTGGGTGAGAGAGAGAGAGACAGATGAAATAATGACAGAGATGAAAGAAATGATAAAAGCAGGCCATTCTTCTTATTTCGGCCTACACGAGCTACAACTAGGAAGCAGAAATCTCTCAAGGAAAACTACGATGGCCCTATACACAACTTTTATGATCATAAGACCAGTGGTATTGCAAAACAGCCAGACAAAAGAAGAGAACCTGTTCAATACCTGGAAAATCCTCAGAAAAATATACAGTCCAGTGTTAGATAATGATGGATGGGTATATATTATATATCCCCTGGGGCTCTGGTTGACAAGTTTGTAGTGGCTTGCTGGCTAAAGAGGTACTGCCCCCTAGCGCTAGACTTGGACCAAAACCACCATTATTGCGTCAGCCTGTGCTGGCAGAAAAAGGGCGTGCATAGGATCTGCCGAAAATGGAAGCACTTAAAGGGCTACCAGCTGTGGAAAATCTGCAGCTGGAAATAAAACGGCAGAAACAGGGTAGGGAGCATGATTACATATTGCCCTTTAAGGATACGAGGCATGAGGTGGGTAGTGGCAACTCATGCCAATGGTTCTATTTACATAGCAGTTAAAGTAGTTGTACCTAGGCAACCGTTTCGTCCCAGCTGCTTCGTAAATTAGTTTCAAGGTAGAAACCCACTGTAGAAATCTGTATCCAACGGCGTCGGGTGTTCCCAGGGATGGGCAGGGTAAGATTTTAGGATGTAAATACACCATCCCGACTCCTGATGCTGTGAGAAAAGCGTCACCAGCTACCGGATGTCGTTGTGCTGGGGTGACCTCCACTGGTACTCGATGGAGCGAGTGCGGGCTGGGGCTGTCCTGGCAAAGGGAAATCTCCAACGTTCCGCTTCCCAGCCCGATAACTCAGGCTTGGGGAGTGAGGGCGTGAGTGCTTTGGGGAGGGCATAAAGAGCTAATGTACTAGCTCGACAGCCCGCAGATGCAATTTCCTAATGAACATTTTCAGTACCGGAACCATCCGTAGTTGCTGCAATTTAAAGGTGCAGGCTGCTATGGGCAAGAAACCTTGAGAGGATTGTAGAGCAGCAAAAGTGATCTACAGACCGAAGCCTAGGGGGGTTAGCGGCTCATTCGTCAACCAAGACTGATATGGATTGAGTTGTAAAGGACTAAAATCACCTGGAAGGTGTAAAGTCATGGATCAGCTTAAAAGGGAGGATGTTGTAGAGCAGACGAGCAGACCAGGCCCCTATGATGGGCTGTAGCACCTATGATGATGTCTGAATGGAAGGATGTGGTGAAAAAGGCCAGGGCCCTAATAATGATCAGCATTAACAAATTGATCTGTTTATCTATCTCTATTTCTCCCATTTAGCGGCATACTTATTATTATAATTATTTAATTTGAATTTTTGGATGATGTTTAAGAATGATCAACACATAATTAAGTCTAGACATGGCTATAAATCAAAATTCAGCATGTACTGTAGATCCCTATTCAAAGGCCTATTTACACAAAAAATATTTCAATGGTATAAGTGGGCTTTTGAGTCGGTCACAGGAGGTTTTCACCAGGTACATTGATTCTATTAAAATCAAAATTCAGCATGTACTGTAGATCCCTATTCAAAGGCCTATTTACACAAAAAATATTTCAATGGTATAAGTGGGCTTTTGAGTCGGTCACAGGAGGTTTTCACCAGGTACATTGATTCTATTATAGAAAACAATAACATTATGTCTGTGTGTGAGCATATGACTGATTCTGTTCAGTGTGGTTACGGTATATATATGTAGAAAAGTGAAGTGAGTCACTGTTATAGATAATAATGAATGTTTAATAGTTTTAAGTCTTTAATAAGCAGTTATTTTTAAGGTTTCGATGAAAATCTTTAAAATAATTTCCCAGCCAAAACTGAAAGAGTACACTAATAAGCAGATTACACACTTTTCAGGGATTTCCTGGCCAAAACTAAGATTGTGGTCGGCTTATGATCCATTGGGAATAAATTTCCAAGATCCCAATAATGGCAAGTTACCTCAAGATTATTACCCAGGGTGATAAATCAACCATCAAGTTAAAATGTAAAAAAATAAAACCAACAATTTTTTTTTAAATTAGTGGTATAGGTAATGAAAAATAAATAGAATAAAAAGGACTGGATTTACCTGAAGTAAAATGTTGACCAGTCATTGTCCTGGCATGTCATGAGTCGTCCTGCACATTCATCATAAGAGCAGCTGTGAATTCTAGCAGTGATGGGGATCTTTAAGTGATCTCTGTGAAAACAACTTTAACCTGGAAGTAAAATAATACATTAATTAGTAGAAGACAGAAACTTTATTATATTAGAGCGCAAGCTTGCATTAATATGAAGACAATATCCTATGAACAATTTTAAGCTGAAAGTTACCATCATAAAAAGTACTAAAAAAATTAATCACACACTTGGTGTAATCATTGCTTTTACACCAGCCATGTTTACATGGGTGTTTCGACAAAAAATTCCTGGTTCTCTAAGGGAAAGTTGAATAGCTTTGTTTATTTATTCTATTAAATAGTTAAAGTTCAACCACTATTGGAATTAGGGAGGTGGTGTTAAATGAACAAAAGAAAACCTTCTAAATGGTCAAGTCAAGCTCAGTGCAAGATTTTAACTACAATTGCATTACAGTAGTGAATCTTTAAAAATTTAAATAAGATTTTTTGTCACAGCTCAATGGTAATATAATTCTAACCTGCAAGATGTAACTCTTGATTATTACTACTATGATTTTAACCAAAAAATGTATGCTATAGCGACAGATGACTCTAAATATAAGAAGCAATCCATCTAAATAGCTCTTTTGCATTTTTTAATTATTTCTTTTACAGCAAAAATGCACTCAATATGTCAGAAGGAAATTTATATTTTTTAGGGATTTTTATCTAATTTTAACTAAATTAGGAATGTGCAAGACTTTACCCTAACCTAATCAGTGAAACTAACCATTCCAAATAGTCTTTTAATATTTCTTACATGCACTAGCGGGATTTATCTTTATATAAAGTGCATACAAAGGATCAAGATACTAATATTTATTATTGGAAGGGGATTAGGATGATGCTAGGTGTTAAGAGAAAATGTAAAGATATGTGTTTATTATGGCATGTAATTGACTAGGACAGAGGCTCCCAGACTGTGTCCTGCTGCAACCTGAAGTATTAAAAAATTACTAACTTAATGCAAGCCATTTATAATTAAGTTGGTATTTTTCCCTAGTTCTCCAACCTTCATGTCTTCTTGTATAAGTATAAGGTTTCAAAAATGGATTAGATTTAGATTGTTTAAAAAGTGCTATTTTACAGTGCACAAAGAATGTGGCTTAGATGAGCAAAATTGAAAAGACGTGGGTGCAGCAACAGTGCTGTGACTCCAAAACGCTTGGGAAACTCTGGACTAGGATATTTGAAATTCATGTACTAGCAGCATTGCTGGTAGGAGAGCTGGTCACCCGAAAGCTTTTTCGTTATCCCTCTTGGGACGTAACCCTCTTGATCTCTCACTGTCTAGCAGTGAATCTGACACTGACTAAAACAATCAGGAAAGTAATGAAGACAATCAAAATGATTATGTTTATGATAATGTGAATCCTTGGATTAGGATTAGGGGTTCTGAATTGGATAGAGATGACCCCTATGAATTTTTAGAAAATATAGAGACTTTAAATATGCCTCATGGGATAAGCACCCCATTTGAGTACTTATGCTAATTTTTAGACAATATATCATTAAAATGTTTGTGAGAGAGAATAATAATAATAACTAATAAGTATGCAGACAACTTTCTCAGTAACACCCAGCTCAAATAAACCATAATTGGATACACAATGGTGAAAAGGATCGCTCTGTCTGAAGCAACCGAAAAGTACCCCGAGGGCAGGAAAAGGAGTAGAACTCTGTGCCAGGGGTGTCTAAAGGGCCTCCATGGAGCTTATTTCCTAAAACACATATGTTAGGATCCATTCATGCTTCATCCATCAAAAAATTCACATAATTTATACCGGTGAGTCATTTTATTCTCAGTTGAAATCGACGAGTCTGTTTACATGCATAAAAAATTATGTCGGGCGAGTTTCGCCACAACAATGGGTCTCTGGAGGCATTTGTCAGGAGATTAGTGAGAGTTTCATGTTTTGTGTACAAGATAGATCAGCAGCTACACAGTACACTAATGCCGATAATCATAGCGCACATCCTGCTGGGCACAACAGTCATGTCAGATCAATGGAGAGCATATAATGCAATTGGCACCACTCCGGGATTGACTCATCAAACGGTCATTCATTCTGTTAAGTTTTTGGATCCAAACTCAGTCACTCAGGTGCCAATAGCCAATACCCAAAGCATTGAACGTTTTTGGAAATCTGCAAAAGAGAGAAACAAGCGCCACAACGGCACACACAGACATATGCTCCATTTGTATTTGTGTGAGTTCATGTGGCGTCAACATGTTAAAGTAAATGGTTTTTATGTCTTCAACTTTTATGTCTTCAACGCCATTCTAGACGATATTGTTCAATTTTGGCCACTACAGTAGCGGAGGACCGTTAAAGAAGTAAGTATATTTTTATTCAAAATAACTGTTTTATTGGAAGTGTGAAGTGTTTTAATGGAAATGTGAAATAATGTATGATAATTTTTTAATTAAAAGTTTTTTTAAGCTAATTCAGATTAATCAGGTTTAGGGATACATTTTAGGGTTCATTTTAGGTTTAGGGATACATTTAGGGTTTAGGTTAGGTTTAGGGATACATTTAGGACATAAGTTCGTGGGTCACGATGACCAAGAAGGCGGCCGCGGGCTGATCATGATCTCTCCGAATTGTTTTTTATTCAAAAGAACATTTGTTTTATGGGAAGTGTGAAAAATCATAATTTTTGCGGTGAATTAAAATTGAAGTATCCTTTTCTGATACCGGGTCCGAATAGCCGCAGCCAAACATTTCATTACGATTTGCCGCCAAAAAAAACATGCAGCTATGACCTTGAATCTTGACAATCTTGATTGATGTCATGTTAATGATTATAGGACTATATTTAAAATAGATTGAAAAAATACAATAAAATTATAAACATAAACGTATTCTTACTTGCTTGTAGCTGTACATTGTTCTTCGTGTTTCAACGGTAAGTGAAAAAGTCTTCAAAATATGGCATTGATAATAATGGCTCTTAAAAGATGGCAAACCAACAGGAAGTATTCGTCATAACCATCATGTGACAAACCAAACATTATAAAGACTCACGTGACCAGCCGGGTCCGAATAGTCATGTGATGCCGGGTACCTATAGCCACTCCGAATTTGAAAAGCGGAAATTTCGCGCCGCCCCCCCCCCCCCCCCCAAAAAAAAAAAAAAAACAAAAAAAAAAAAAA
>CAXITT010000039.1:129270-291630 GCA_964033795.1 Lymnaea stagnalis
TTAATTCATGAATGGTATATGTACATGGTGTATGCATCCTATATCATTCATGAAGCCTCTACTTTAAAAAAACACAATTTTATTTTTAAAAAAGTCATTTTTCTCAATTTTGCATTTTCTGGATTTTTTAGGACCGCCAAATGAATTGGGAGGAAAAGTATTCTAGCTACAGCCTTCAAGCATTGCATGCTTCTTTTCATTGATATTCTTTACGAAATTCTAGAGGCTTTTTATATATATATATATATATATATATATATCCAACTAGAAAGTTTTATAACATTTTTACATTTGCTACCCCTGAAGAGTTCTCAAATATTTATGTGACCCCCACATACATGCAATTTGTAACACTTCCAATAACTGCTGTGTAATAATCTTCTTTGAACTTTTTTTCAATGTTATTCTTAATGTGTATGCCAAGTATCATTTATAATACAGTACAATAAGTTACAATACAATGCAATACAAATTTGTCTTTATTCATTTTGCGTAAAGTCAAAATTGGTATTAAATGTTTAATTTTTTTCAATAAAAGTCACAACAAATTTTAAAAAAAAAACTTTAGTGGATTTTTGTCTTTCTGTTTGTGTATGGTTTGTATGTACTATATTTTTTTCAATGGGTCTATTTATTTAGGTTATCAGTATTTTATTTTCAATGTGGTATGACTTAGTTGCCTTGAAACCAAACTCCCTTCACAGATCACATATATTTGCTCCCTTTCAATCATTACGTCTGTACTTCAATGAAGAAATGATACCGTACAAACAATAGTTAACTGTACGGGTACCAACAAGGAAGGTTAGAAAGTAAAATGAGACAAATGGCAAAGGAATGATGTGACTTAATTGAATGAGTTTATTGGCTGCCTACTCCATATTTGCCCTTAATTTATTTTATGGATTACTTGAGTACACAACTCAAATAACTAACAACCAAACAAAACTTTTCTCAAGTCAGTTAAGGGTTTTTTTTTCTATTAAATTATGTACCAGTGTGTTAGACCCAGTAGACAGATATGGTAAAAAAAAAAATAAGACTGGTCCTCCAAAAATAAGTCTCTTTCTCATACTTTATGCAATGGCATCCTTTAACTTTAAGATGTTCATTGCAACTACCTTGTGAATTAGGTCAAGTCAAATGAGAAAGGTTGTTGAAAGGAGATTCAAGATACCGGTATCAGGAAAAACAGTCAGTGTCCGCATGTATGACTCCCAGTGCCAAGGAAAAGGTTTAAAATTGGTGGTTTTGTTCTGACTAAGCCAAGCTCTCTAGAGGAATAGTTGAAATTAATTCAATATGAATGAAATTTTCATTATTTAGAATACCTAAATAATTCATAAAGTACTGTGTGATTAAATCTTTGAACTTAAACAATACACATAAATAATCTTAAATAAAGGATTTAATTTTAATAATTAAATTAATATTATAACTTTTCTAAAATTCAAATGAAAACAATAAATGTATCTTAAATCATCTTCATTAGTAGATTTTTTTTTTTTTAAATGATCTACGAAAATGGCTTAAACTAAAAAAAGAAAATAAGAACTAAAAAAAATCTACCGGTACTAAGAGAAATTAACAAAGCAAAAATAAAAAAACAACTAAAAATAATACAACTATGAACCAATGAAATAACAAGGAGAAAAAACATTTTAAAAAATAATTCTCATACTATTATTGTTATCACACCCGGCCCCGAAGCCATTTAATATGTATGGAGCCACTCCGGGTGCGAATCGTCATTGGCGACCATAGGTACCCGGGTACCTATAGATGCAGCCTTTCAAATTTATGAAATTAGCATAGATTTTTAAAAACTAGAATGTATTTTTTTTTACCCACAATAATTGGCACATTTGGATAGATGTACTTTAAAAATTGCTAAATGTTATAAATATGTGTTAATTAATGAAACTAAAATAATTTTAAGATTAGCAGACACGTTGATTTATAGTGTGCACAAAGTATCAAGATTTGTTTTTGCTTTGGTTCAATCAAAATATTTTTGAAAGAATCCCAGTCACCTCTAATAATTTTAATATCATCAGTGATTACAAAGATAATGGGCAACTAAACTCTAGGTACGCATCAATGTCAGGACTATCTTTGAGTGAAGATATTAAAGAGACAGTGTGAACCTGGAGTCCAACTGACATTTTGGGGTCGATCAAAAAATTATTTTTAAAAACTTTAAAATTTAGAATCCGCCAGTCCCGACCTTGTAAGTTCGGCGTAGATTTTTTTTTAATGCCAAACAACAATTAAATAAATGTCAATACTGAAATGCATTTTTTTTCTTCTAACCCATTGGAAAATAAACAATGTAGCCTACTTCCTTACATCTTGGAATCTTTTTGCTTCCCTTTATTATGTGAGGTTATAATGTTATTAGCTTATCTTTTAATATGTCAAGCCAAGGTGTAAATTTTGTTGTCAAAATCCTGTTTGTACCAGACTGGTTAAGTCATCAATTTCTTTCTCACGTTATTAGACTTCATGCTAGCACTGAGTCAAATCAAGTCCTTTTTCATAATAAATGTAACTTAAATATATCATATACACTGTTAATTCCATATGTATAGCGCAGCTTGCTATCAGACAGAAATAAAACACAACCTCCTTTCACAAAACTCCTTTCATGACTGCCCCAAGACTAAAACATACGTCAACAAACAGGCTAGACAATACGTCACAATGAGCATAAAATACGTTGAATTCCTTCCCTTCCTATCTAACCGAAGTTCTCTCTGTCCATTCACCCATTCGACAGCTTCGCTCCTCCGCAGACGCGCGTATTCTTTCTGTCCCCAAGACTCGCACTAAAACATACGGTGAACGATACTTCTCTTTATGTGCCCCCAAACAATGGAATTCTCCACTACACATCCGCAATATACCGATCATCTCAGCCTTCAAAACTGCACTCAAAACACATCTCTTTAAACTCTACTATCCTGAATGATCCCCCCACCCCACCCCACCCCCGACCGATTAAACGATGCTGCTGGGTAGCCGTCCATGGCTTGACATGTAAATAGTTCAGGAATGGGTGTAGTGAATATACATTTGTTTTATTTATTAAATGTATGTTAATTTTTAAGTTCATGATTATGTTTGTTAAATCGTATGGATATCGTGGTGTGCCCAACCCTAGGCTGGGGTACCGAGCTATATAAGACAACCACTGACCACTAATAATAATAAGAAGAGCGTTCCCTAACTAATCAATCTCTCAAAAACACATCGTGCGTAATCAAACAGAATATCTACTCGCAACAATTATTAAAGAACTCCCATACTCGACAGTTGTCTCCCGTGGCCCATCTACACATACGCTCCCCTCCACTCTGAGCTAGGACCTGAAAAGACGAGCCAGAAACCAAGCCATTTATTATTGTCCTCATGTAAACACCATGTGTGTGCCAAATGGTACAGTTCACTGATGTGTAATGGCATCAGTAAAATAGAATATTATTAAAATTTCGTCTCAAGATTCCTTGATATTAACTCCCCTTTAGTGTACGATGCAAACAGAAATGGCTATTTAAACGTATACTCTCTTAACTAAGTTTTTGTTTGTTTTTTTAAAATCATTTGTAAACAAAACTTCTTGAAACCTGTCTTCAAACAGAAGCCGGAGAACTTTTGTTATTACAATGTTACTACAAAGATTTCGCTACTGCAAGTATAACATTAGGGCTACATAGAATTTAACGTGCTGATTCCAAACACGAGGTCAGAATCAGCATAGCACATCTAGATTGTAAGTTATGATGCATATTTATATAAACCTGCACATATATTATATATATATATATATATATCATCTCCTAGGCGAGACAATAGAGAAGCACTTCATCCAATGGCTTACAGGTCGATCCTGGAATGGCAGTCTTGGCTGCATGCACATCTCACTTGAGAACATTGACTCCTGGTTAATTTGACTTCCTTAATGCTTGTTTTTTCCTTGCTAGAGCTTCGTTTCGTTCGAATTTGGCCAGTTTGACTCCTTCATACACTGCTGTTCGCCAGCTGGCACGGTGCTCAGCAATGATCTCCCATTCGTTGATTTCTATATTGTCTTCCCACATGCTCCTTTTGCAAACGTCCTTAAATAACAGTAGTGGCGGTCCAATAAGTCTTCTCCCTTGTGCCAACTCCCCATACGGCAGCTTCTTTGGAATACGACCTTCAGTCCCCTAACCAGAGAACGCGCCCCCAGCTAAGAACAGAGAACACTCTTCTTCCTCTCCTTAGCCTTTCTCACTCCCAGTGGAGCATAGGCCTATCACAATACTTTTCCATCTGACCCTGTCCTGTGCCCTCTTTTCTAGTTCGGCCCAGCTTTTCCCCCTTCTCTTCGCCTCTGCCTCTACTCTCCTCTTCGATGTGGCTTCCTCTTTTCATGGTACCTTGAGGATTCCAGTTCAGGGCCTGTCTTGTGATGTTAGTGTTTGGTTTCCTTATATAACGCGTGTGCCATATCCATCTCCATTTTCTCTTTTTTTTTTTAAATCTCCGTTTCCATTGGAGAACATCATATTAAATATATTATAAACTAGAAATGATACTTGTTTCCGTAATGTTGTGAGCTGTGAGCAATCTCGCCCCTAAACTTTGGAGACTGTTGATAAACTCCAGCAAGGCGAGCTTTAATAAAAGGCGTGGTGTTGCACAGTAGCAATGAAACATCGTATGTTCCTATAATGAAACATCGCATGTTCCTATAATGAAACATCGCACTCCTATAATGAAACATCGCATGTTCCTATAATGAAACATCGTATGTTCCTATAATGAAACATTGTATGTTCCTATAATGAAACATTGTATGTTCCTATAATGAAACATTGTATGTTCCTATAATGAAACATTGTATGTTCCTATAATGAAACATCGTATGTTCCTATAATGAAACATTGTATGTTCCTATAATGAAACATCGTATGTTCCTATAATGAAACATCGTATGTTCCTATAATGAAACATCGTAATGTTCCTATAATGAAACATCGTAATTCGTAATGTTCCTATAATAAAACATCGTAATGTTCCTATAATGAAACATCGTAATTCGTAATGTTCCTATAATGAAACATCGTAATGTTCCTATAATGAAACATCGTATGTTCCTATAGCTCGCGAAGGAGACCTCAAAGATGAAACTCATCGGGACAGTGATCCACTGATCATAACACGCGCGCTGACCTGCAAGTGGCAGCACTTCGTCCAGGACTACAGCTGGGGTACACAAAATACATGCACTTTTTGTTTGTTTGGCTTGTCGAACAGTCGTAATGACAGCACGAACAGTCGTAATGACAGCACGAACAGTCGTAATGACAGCACGAACAATCGTAATGACAGCACGAACAATCGTCATGACAGCACGAACAATCGTCATGACAGCACGAACAATCGTCATGACAGCACGAACAATCGTAATGACAGCACGAACAATCGTCATGACAGCACGAACAATCGTCGTGACAGCACGAACAATCGTAATGACAGCACGAACAATCGTAATGACAGCAACCATTTCAAAGTGAAACAGTGACACCCTAGATCGGAGCGCGTTGTTTGTAATTGGCACGATGGGAACACACAAACCATTGGTGTACTTACCACCTACTACTTACCACTTTCTAATTACCATTTACTACTTACCACCACTTCACATTAAACTGGGCCTTGTGAAACAATTTTTATTAGCAATCGATCGTAATAAACAAGGTTTCCTGAAGCTGAATGAGAAATTCGGATCAGTCTAAACAGATGCTTAGCTTCTGGGTGCAATTTTTATTGGGCCAGAAATCCTTAAACAAATGCGTGATATATATACTTTATATAGAAAAAAGCAGAAGCCATTGAACTTGTCGCTTGGGATCCACGGCCTTTGGCGGTGGACAACTTTGTTTTTGAAGCACCGAACTCAGAAATATGCTAAACTCACTAGTCACGTGCTAACAGACCACAATGGTGAACACATTAGAGTCACATACTAACTACTAACAGTCCAAAAGCAATTCAGACTCATATGCTGAACTCATTAGTCACATGCTAACTGCCCAACTCATTAGAGCAAGTGCGTCCACTCAAAAGAGCAATAGTGTGTTTGAGAAGGCCTGCACAACAAACGGCCCGCCGAGAGCTACTTTTCGGACCATGAAGTGCAGAGTATTCTTTATTATTATTACTTTCTTAATAGCTTCCCCCTCTGTCCTATTTTCTTTTTGCCCGCATAAGTTTTTCAGCAAGTACAACGGCCCCCGCCTTACATTTTGAGTTGTGCAGGCCTGACTGATCTAGAGTCAAGCTGGAGCCGAAATTTTCAAATGTATGGTTTCAGTTGACTAACATTCATATTTAAATTAGATTTTAAACAATGTTCCTTATATTCTTTTGTCTTAAATTTGATGATATTTTGTAATAGACGTCGGCATGTTTTTTTAAAGAAATTTTACTGAATTAAAAAAAAATAATAATTTAAGGAACTAAACAGAAATTGGAAAGTGGTTAACATTTTCACAAAATCTCTTTCTACTTCTACTCGCATTAATCTTGTTTCTCAATAAAATTGTTTTTTCGGGTTTTTTTTAAATTTCACACACGTGACCCTCTCATTCGGTCGATTGAGTCTTCCTCGTGGCGACCTCTATTACAGCATGCTGGGTAGAGAAGGAAAACAATGGGGCGGGGGGAGTTGGAGTGGTGAGAGATAGGGAAATAAAAGAGGGTATTTATACAAAACAGCAACCCTACCCCTTCCCTTTCAATAACCAGCTGTCTTAAGCTGTCTTAACTGTAGGATTTTGGGATGGGGTGAGGCAAGGTGGTGGGCGCATTTCGGCAATTAGAAATCAGGAACTCACAATCAATAACTTTTTTTTTTTTTTTTTTTTCTATAGACAAAAATAGAGAGCCATCATAACAGATACTGGAGCCGTGATAAAAGACACTGGAGGTGAGCCATGACAACATGTATTGCAGGCATGATAACAGATGATACTAGAGCCATGATAACTGATACTGGATGTGTGAGCTGAGCCATGATAACAGATACTGGAGGTGTGAGCCAAGCCATGATAGCAGATGCCTGAGATGAGCCATGATAACATATCCCTGAGATGAGCCATGATAACAGATACCTGAGATGAGACATAACAGATGCCTGAGATGAGACATGATAACAGATGCCTGAGATGAGCCATGATAACAGATGCCTGAGATGAGCCATGATAACAGATGCCTGAGATGAGCCATGATAACAGATGCCTGAGATGAGCCATGATAACAGATGCCTGAGATGAGCCATGATAACAGATGCCTGAGATGCGCCATGATAACAGATGCCTGAGATGAGACATGATAACAGATACCTGAGATGAGCCATGATAACAGATACCTGAGATGAGCCATGATAACAGATGCCTGAGATGAGCCATGATAACAGATGCCTGAGATGAGCCATGATAACAGATACCTGAGATGAGCCATGATAACAGATGCCTGAGATGAGCCATGATAACAGATGCCTGAGATGAGCCATGATAACAGATGCCTGAGATGAGCCATGATAACAGATACCTGAGATGAGACATGATAACAGATACCTGAGATGAGACATAACAGATGCCTGAGATGAGCCATGATAACAGATGCTGGATGTGGGAGCCATAGAAAGTTGTTTTTTTGTTGGTTTTTTTTGTTCAAGGTAGCTTTGTAAGTAAAATTACAATAAATTTACATAGAAACTCAAAGCTATTTAAAAATAAATTAAGTTGCTTATCAACTCTTTATTACCCAGATAGTTGAACAAAAATGTTAACATTCTCTTAAGCAATTTAGTATTTTCAAACTAACCACTTATTACACTAAATGACTGAACAATAAAGACGAACTTGTATTTGAATGCATTTAATTTTTTTTTTTTTTTAAATCTCATTATAAGACTGTAGATATTTATCCCAGAAGTACCTCTACCACAGAAACAACTTTCTACACACACTCTCGAAATGATTAAAAATAATTAGCGAGTCAAAACTTCCAGCGGACAGATCACAAATGTGATTTTTTTTTACACTAAATAGTTAAGGTAAATTTTAATATTAAAATTATTTGTTAAAATGGTTATAAAGATATACGAAGTTAAAGTAATGGTTGGTTCATAACAAATTGGCATCTATTGCCCCAGGCCTTCCAGCCCCCAGTGCATGATACCCTCACAAAGTAGCCGTTGCAACCAGTGAAATATCCTCAACACCAGGCACAGAAACATTGCGAATCCCCTCTACATGCATAGGAGCCATAAATTGATTGTGGGCCCTTACTTAATATATAGAAGAAGAAGAAATCAATCTTCTCCTTTTGTACCTGATACTGAATTTCACACATGAATTTCTGAATAAATCAGTGTAAAACTTAAACTTTAAATCCTCATGTTATCATTTAGCCAAACTCTCGCCATTCATGCAATTATGAAAATCCAGCACCAGCCTGCTTTTATCTGACCCAGAAATGTCCTAGTTATGATGCTTCCTTCCCTTGCAGATGTACATGTAGAACACTACTGGGTGACAAAATAATATTCTTGATCTCCCATCATATGCGCTGATGTCCAGAAATGTCAGAACCTACTGTATTCACATACATTTGAACTGATTTTTGTCCCTACTCTTTTTTAATTTTACAGTGTTTCTCCTACATAAAATTATTTTAAAAAACTGAAGAATTTAAAAAAAATAATAATAAATTACAAAGGTGTTAAAAAATAAATCTTTAATGATCAATGTTGAGATGAAGGGGTTAGGAACAAAAACAAAGAACTGGTAAGGATATACAAGTGAACTGTATAAGCAAGTACCCTCTTACCAGCCCCTTCTACAGAGTCATGGAGTTTTTTTTCTACAAACTCAGTATAAAAAACTTTGAAATTTCTTTTAGTTGTTATTGGACTATCCCTTTTTTTTTAAAAGCCAACTTTGCAAATATGCATGTCATTATACGTTTGAATCAGAAGTGATAAAGAGTTAGTGGCATATAATGATAGAGCTTACGCTTAATGACAGCAGTGAGTAGTATCTAAACTTCCTCACTTTTCATCTTAATAAACAGAAAAAGATGGTACTTCAAAAAAAAAAAATGTCTTTCTCTTATAAAATTTGCAGCATTTAAGTTTAAGTTAAAAAGTACATAAATCCCCAATAGAGGAAGGTAATGAAAAAAATATAAATAGCTGCATTTAATATTCACATAAGTTGGTATAATTTTCTGCAATTTTAATTTTTTTTTTATATTACATTGTTTTCACAGAAAAAATACCACACTTATAGTTCACAGTGAAAGCCCCAGCCAGGGAGTAAGATAAAAACAAAAGTTCTTTAAAATAATATATTGTTTCACTATGCTTTGGTTCACTCTGTACATAATTATTTTTTTACAAATATACACATTTCATTATTTCTTTTCATAATTTAATAGTGATTACATAATTACAACTTAATTGGAGATGTTTGTGAAGAAAATTTTCTCAAATTATTTTGCCATTTTTGAAAATGTTTGTACCGGTATTTAAAACTCAATTCAGCAGAAAAAAGGTCAGAGGTGAAGTGTATCATATTCAGGGCAACATAACAGATTCTTTTACCATGTGCTTATCTTGTAGCATTTCATCCATCTGCAGCTGAAACATTTTCTTTTATGCTACATAGCTTTGCAAAATGATTTTGTATAATTTCTTTTTTGGATATATTACTGGTACATGAATCTAAATCAGTTAGTGTTGTTTATTGACAAAACTATTGATAAATAATTTTTTTGCAAAGCTGAAAATGACTGTTTCAAAACTCAAGGCAAAAAAAACAAAAAAACACCCCAAAACACCATTAAATTCTGCAACTACTAGCATGTGATACACACCAGAGTTGCATATTGCTAATGCTTCTAATCAACCTAATGGCTCAATTCAATTAAAGCTCGTGATGTCACACCTTTCAATTAAAAAAGTTAACTATGACCTATTTATGAAGATTAACTTTTCAAGTCAACCTTAATAAAAAAAATAGTGTCCCCTAGGTAATCGGGCATGCTTGCACACACTTAGGAAACTGCCGGAATAATATCAAAATGTGAGAAAAATTGTTAGCTCTCTGACAAAACCATAAGGTGGAGTTGCCTTTCCCCAGGCCGGTCATCGGTGTCACCACCAATAGAACTTGCAGTAATAAGCTTGTATTCCTGGAAACAAATATGAGAGAATTAAATATATATATCAATCATGGGCTCCATCATTCATTAGTAGAGTGAATGTTACTCTTTTAAATGTCAGAATTGAAAATAACATTACAAAATGACAGTAGGCAATTGTTTTAATTTTTATTAAATACGAGAATATTTATTGAAACTTTAATCCTAACTATATAGACTGATAGAATGTGATTTTCTGATTTCGGCAAACTGAAAGTTCAAAATCATACTTTCACGTAAACCAAAGCCAAAACCTTAACGAGACTTTTGACGGAAACCGAAAGATTTATATATTTAGAATCTTGTTTACGCAAACATTCTGCATATATTGAAAAATAATGGAGGAAAGTATCAATATTTATATTCTTTTGATAAAAAAAAATGAGATTATAAATTATGGTGAATTTTAATAGATAAATACTTTGGATCTAACAAATTGAATAAAAAGTAATTTAAAGTTGTTAAAAATGTATTTTAAAGTAGTTTGGTATAGGAAATTTTGGGGGGGGGGGGGGGGGGGGATAAACCTTGGGCGTTATTTTCTTTTATTGTATAATTACAACGCTACCCAGACATATTTGGTTTAAGTCTAAAGCTTCGCATATGTATATTTGATTGGTCGGCCCACTAAAATGCCCAGACATAAGCCTTGAAGGAACTCTTTATTCCACTAAAGCATACATTTTCTTTGAAAAACGCATTATTGATCAACATAAATTTTTTTCTTTTATCCACTTTTATCATCTGTTGTCTAATTTGAAATCTGACCCAGATTAAACAAAAGCCTAAGCCTAATTGAAATTTTATTTTTTAGAAATATATGACAAGTAGGTCATCATGCAGCTGTGAGGAGTGTTTGCAGAGGATTGGTCATTTATCATATGATGACAGCAAGCTGTCAACCAATAATGAATATCAGATTGCCGCTGACAGAAAGCTAGAGCGTCAGTCTGACTTCTGGTAGACAAACAAAAGCATCAATCACTTAAAGCCAGATGGCTGAAATCCTCAATCAAATTCGTCCCAAAATGAAAGTTAACTTTTCTCAGTTTCAGCTGGAACCGAAACTATGCCGAAAGTCATCAAATGACAAATTTCGGCGCAAAAATCAAAATCCTAATGTCTAGCTTCACATAAACCAATAATTACATGTTACCTCTGCGTCTTCTTGTCAGATCATCTGATACCCTTTTCTTGATGCTTTTGTGCTGCTCCACTCGACCAGGTTAAAGCCCAATACTCCAGTTGTCCCAAGTATAACAAGAATTAGCAGCTGCCATTGCAGCAACAAGACATTGCTGTAGTAGAAAGCGATGGCTGCTGCTATTGACTGGCGAGGATGACGATGACAAGAATGAGAATCATTAACGGTAGTGTAAACAAAACAAAAATACAATGCTTACAATAAACCAGTGCCTAGCTATAACGCTGATTTCGTCTAAGTTTCAAATAAAATAATTATTTATAATTTAATAAATTGAGGAAAGACTACCCAGCAAATTCTCACTCTTTGGTAACATCTTTGCCCTATTATACTATCTCTTCACAATTTTACTACAGTTAAACAATTGTACCCTTCTATGCAATTGTGACAAGGCTCTAGATTTGTTTTCTAAACTGATTAGCTACCAGACTGAAAAACCAGCTGTGGCCAAATTAAATCTAGGTCACATTTACTACAATAAAAACATTTGCGCTACCAGCGTCTCGTGGCCATAACGAAAGAAAAGCCTAGCCGCTCCCACCGGCTTATGGTAGTAAACCAGTTTACGTACCTGTACAAATTTAAAAAGTGCAAAAGCTGGTGAACTGTCTTCTGGATACATGAAACCCAAAATAGAATAGAGCTGAAAGAAAAATAAATCAACAAGAGATTTTAGAATTACATTAATTTATAACCTACATCTTGGATCAATTGAATTACACAGAGGAGTCTTTAGACTGAAATAGTATAATTTTACATTTGCGCCATGTCCCTATCCCTGTTGTTATATATGTACCTGCGTGTTAAAGCTGCTATCTCCAAACCCCAACAGAAAGCTGCACAAAATGGCTAAATAGGTGCTGCAGAAATAAATTGATGAACAAATGACTTTTATTCTACATTTAAAGCACTTTACATGGGGGTAACAACAAAGTTTGCCAAAAAATGTCCAAAGAATATTTAAATTAATGTTACCTTATAAATTAAGAATTGTTAAAAATGCTGCACTGGGTTGCATTTATGATAATTTGTACAAATAAGTAAACATTAGTTTAATCTTTATGCATTAACTGTTGCTTTGGGGGCAATAACTAAGGAGTGCCACTTCTGTTTGCTCCTTATGAAGCTACAGTCCTATAGAAGCTTTTATAGTCCTGTGGAAGCTTTTACAGTCCTGCGGAAGCTTTTACGGTCCTGAAGAATCTTTTAAAGTCCTGTGGAAGCTTTTACAGTCCTGTGGAAGCTTTTACAGTCCTGCGGAAGCTTTTACAGTCCTGCGGAAGCTTTTACAGTTCTGCGGAAGCTTTTACGGTCCTGTGGAAGCTTATACGGTCCTGCGGAAGCTTTTACAGTCCTGCGGAAACTTTTATTTAAAGTCCTGGAGAAGCTTTTACTTTTCTGTGGAAACTTTTACAGTCCTGGGGAAGCTTTTACTTTCCATTGGAAAGTTTTACAGTCCTGCGGAAGCTTTTACAGAGGCAGGTTTCTATTCTGCAGATACTTCTTAGTTGCTCTGCACCAAGTCTCTTTGGAAGACCTGATAAATGTTTAGCTTTTTTCCCAGGCAGTTTTAATCTTATTTGTGTTATAAGGTCCATGGCATGTGCAAGGAAGATCTTGTGTTTAAAAACACTATCCTATGACAAGAATATCTTGAGTGCACACTCTACCCTGAATTAGACTAATCTTAATAAAAATCAAATAAATTTATTGTGGTGGTCGGGAGAATATGCGAGAGGGGTTGTATTGCAAATTATTTTGACAATCTTTAGCTGTCTTCAAAGATATTTAGTGTGGGTCAAATTGTGAGAGTTTTCTAACTAATCAAATAAAATTCTTACTTGGACGTAATGTATGTAGCAGAATTGGTTGGATCAATTGGTGATTTCTCTGGGAGGTTAAGGAAGATTATATAAAATGCCACCATGTGTACAATATAACCTAACATTACAATGAGGTCACGGCCATGTGCATTAGTTTTTGTACCCAACAGGCCAAATAAGGCACCACCTGCAAAAAAAAAGCATATAAAGTAGAATTATAACTATGAGGAGAGTTCCTTGTTTTGTTCCAGAAATACATTAAAAACAATCATTGATTAAGTCACAAAAAGCAAGCACTGATTTTTTGTGTTTTTAAACATTCAACTATTTTTAAAGATAATGATTAAAACGCAATTATGAAATAAAAAATATGCATAAAAACTCCAAGCAAAATATTTAGATTTAAATTTTTCTTTTGATACTTAACCAATTTAATTGAGAAGAAGAAGAAGCAACATTGATGTTATAATTCAATCAAATTGAATTTGTGCAATTATTTAAATAAGTGTTTTGATTTGACTAATATGTCAAAAGTGCAAAAAGAAAGAAGATAGAAGAGAGTAAAATATGTCAAAAAGAAATACTACTTTGACAGAAGGAGGGGGAAAAAAAAATTATCACAGAGATACAACTTAACTGACCAGATATGTTTATATGAACAATATTTTATCTCTATTACCACTTACCAAAAATCTCCCCGACACCTATGAATATGCCTGATATTCCCAGCAAGCCATTGGCACTGCTTCCAAAATGTTGATTATGAGAAATACTGGCTCCATAAACGCCGCTAAAGAATGTCAGCTCAACACCTGAGGAAAAAATGTGTGCACTAAATTTAGTAGATAAATCATTTTACTAAATTGTCTGAAAAATGAAACAAATAGATATTAACATATTTTTCAGTTTATTGTGGATAAAATATGTAGAAAGTCAATATTTAAACCAACATTAAAAAAGTATTTTCAGTTTTAAAATGTTACAAAAATATTTTAAAAAACAAAAAAAACAAAAAAAAACAGATTCAGAGTGAATTCCATTTTTGTTAAAAACTTTTACCTTAACTATTTTAAATTCATAGAGCAATATAATTATTCTAAGAACTATATGCTTGTAATTTTTTACCAATTGAATAATTTAGACACAATGTAATGTAGTGCACATACCCAGAGCCATCACATGGGCCCTGCAGCTCCAGGGTTTTGGATAATTTAGGGACCCAAAACTGTGATGTGAACAATTTAAACTGGGATGATTTAGAGGTCCAAAGTTGTGGTGTGGGAAAACAATTTAACAAGCAAATTTGACTGCAGGGGGACACAAAACCAATCCAAAAGGTGGCGGGGTGCCTACAAAAGGTGGCAGGGTGCCTCCAAAAGTCTGCAAAGCCCTTTCACATACCCCCAACTATTGAGAACACTAATTAAGTGAACTTCTGAAATATTTTATAAAATATTACATCTATGAATTTGTTTCAGGTCATTGGAAGGGGGTATTTCAAAAATTGGAAGAGAAGGAAGATGTGCTAAATGCTAAAACTTCCTATTCTGTTTACTGCAACAAATCTAATACAGTTTCATTTTATTTGCTTACCTGTGTATGCAAATGCTAGGGATAGCAAGAGCATTTCATTTGTCTTAAGAAGCTGAAATGAACGTTCTGGAAAAAAAAAGGATAATTCAGTGAAGGAAAACACTTGTCTGTGAAATGTTAATAGGTTTTTAAAACATCCAAGATTGTAATCCCTTAGATTTATTTCCTGAATGTGTCATCTGCTAGCTTTATGGTCTAACAAATAGCAAGTAAACAGAGTCATCTTTCATTAATATTGGTGCGATGAAAATATTTATTTTTTTATCAATAAATTCCTCTCATGTTGCACCAGAAACAACCAGCTGAACTTAAATTTGCATCAATAGCGAGGATGTACTAAGAACAAAATTGAAATGATAAAAATGAATGTGGGAAGGAAATTAATAATTCCAATCAGGTGTGGGGGGGGGGGGGGGTGGTTTGTTTTTTACAGTAATTTTGGGTGGGAATTTTTTTTTTTTTTATACTAAGAACAAAATTGAAATGATAAAAATGAATGTGGGAAGGAAATTAATAATTCCAATCAGGTGTGGGGGGGGGGGGTGTGATTGTTTTTTTACAGTATACTTAGTTGGCAATTTTTTTTTTAATCACTTACTCATAGATTAAGAGAATGAAGTAAAACATGCAGTAAAACATCTGGATAACTTACTTATAGAAGAAGCGAATGAAGTAAAAGATCTAGATAAATTACTTATAGATGAAGAGGGTGAAGTAAAACATATTGTAAAACATCTAGATAACTTACTTACAGAAGAAGCGTATGAAGTAAAACATGTAGTAAAACATCTAGATAACTTACTTATAGATGAAGAGAGTGAAGTAAAACATGTTGTAAAAAATCTAGATAACTTACTTAGGGATGCAACAGGTGAAAGTGGACACTGCACTGCACTGAAACACAATTGTAGTAAGAGTTTTTATGTAAATAATGCAGGTCATTCGATGATGAACATGTCGAATGAAACTATACTATATGCAAACATTTCACTAAATATTACCCCAAGTTCACCTCTTGAGAATATACATAAAAATCCATCAAAGAATTAAAAAACTATACATTTTGAAATTAAAATATATAATTTTATTAGACAATAGCATAAGTTAAGATTTAGACTATACTATAAATTGGGTAAAAATATTTTTGCCCAGTTTTTAGACTTTTAATTTCAAGGATGGATAAAAATTTAATGGGGTAGGTATATTTGTAAAAAGCTGAAATGTGTACAAACCTGGCATTCAAGCTATGGAGATTGTCAGCATCATCGACTCTTGGCTTCCGCAAGAGTAATAAACATAAACAACCAGCAAATCCAGCTGCACTGAGAGCTATAAATAATTTTGTGCGCTCTACATCTGTAATTACAGTTTGGCCTTGGAAGATAAAGTAGCTGTATAGGTTGCCAAACAGCAAACTGAGTAGAATCAATAAAATGAATTAATCGTAAAATTATACATTATGATCAATGTAAAACATGATTTTCACAAATAAAGGTTTGAATCTCTAATAGATTGCAATACAGTTTTATTTTAAAGCACAAGTTAACTTATGTTGTTCGTCCGTCGAAGTCGACAAGGACCATCGAATCATCCGGTTAGGGGCGGGCGGGGGGGATTGGGATTACGGTGAGCTCTTAGGTGGCTTGTTAGACCGATCCTTGCACGGAATAATCTATGACACCGTGGGCATGGAATAGTTGCTTCAGACGATGACCTAATGTTGCTCTTTCGGACAAGCCTGCGTGTCTCAGCTGTGGTTATTCTCTTAGCTTCATGGGATTTAGCCCCTTCTTGACAGCAGCTCTCCATCTGGCTCTGTCCTGGGCTGTCTGCACCCATTGAGTAGTGTTTATGCTGAAGGCCTTTAGTGCCACTTTCAGTGAGTCTTTGTAACGCTTTCTTTGGCCTCCTTGGGAGCGCTTGCCTATTGTGAGTTCTCCAAAGAATATTTGTTTCGGGAGCCGGTGGTCTGCCATAAGGGCTACGTGTCCCATCCAACGGAGCTGAGACTGCATCAGAGTGGTGAAGATACTAGGTAGTTTCGCTCTAGCGAGGACCTCGGTGTCAGGGACTTTGTTGTCTTGCCACCTGATGTCGAGGAGTTTCCTGAGGCAGGTAGTGTGAAAATGATTGAGTTTCTTGGCGTGACGCTGGTAGACAGTCCACGTTTCACATCCATAAAGCAGTGTCGAGAGGACTGCTGCGCTATAGACCTTGAGCTTTGTTTCTCGACTGATACCTCTCCTGTCCCAAACAGTGCTGCGGAGCCTGCCAAATAGGACACTAGCTTTTGCGAGTCTGCCATTCATTTCATCATCCATGACGACAGATCTAGAGAGGGTGCTGCCCAAGTAAGTAAATTTATCCACCGGGTTGAGACGCTGTCCACTGATGATGATGTTGGGTTCAACGTAGGGCTTACTGGGAGCTGGCTGATACATCACCTCAGTCTTCTTTGTGTTGATTGTGAGGCCAAAGTTATTGCAGGCCTCTGAGAAGATATCAACACTGTGTTGCATGACGGCTTCTGATGGAGCATTAAGGGCACAATCGTCTGCAAACAGAAGCTCGTTGATCGTGGTATGTTTGACCTTGGTTTTAGCTTGAAGCCTCCTAAGGTTAAATACTGATGGTAGTCATGCTTTGGCCTAACCGTTCGGGTAGGTGGAGTCCTTGAACGCATCAGACAGCATTGCGGAATACATAATACTGAAGAGTGTGGGAGCAAGAACACAACCCTGTTTTACACCGTTTGTGACGGGGAATGCTGGAGATGATTGATCGTTGTCCTGTACTCGGGCCATCATACCATCATGCAGCTGACGAATGATGTTTGTGAACTTGTCTGGGCATCCGTATTTCTTCATGATTTTCCACAAGCCAGCTCTATTGACCCTACTTAACCTCTTAGTTAATCTCCCAGTTTTATTAATTTTTTTTAACTTGGATATCACTGACATTTTATTGTCCAAAATATGTTCATTTCAGATCCAAATTACCTTCTAACTTTTTTTAAATTTAGAAAGAGCAGTGATGGGACAAAAACTTTATTATCACTGCTCTTACTATTAAGACCTAGGAGCCATCCATAAATGACGTCAGGCATCTGGGGGAAGGGGGTGGGGTCATGAATTTATGATGAAGTAACACTATGGTGTCTTAATTGAGTGAAAAATTTGTGATGATGGGGGCTAAAAAAATAGTCCCAAATAACGTGATAACATTTATGGTGGTCCACTACTTGTTTCAGATCTTCATTTTTATTAGATTATTAATTTTTATTTTGTATTTTAATTATTTATATATATATACTATAACAGTGCTCAGCAATTAAATGACATAAAAGTGACCATCTGGCCTTGACTGTCAACTTTTTCTCGTATCGAGATTAGATTACTTTGGAAATTCTTTTAAGGCTGAAGTCTATAATTGACTAGCATTTTTCTAAAAATGAAAATGATCAATTTAATTTTTCAAACATGTCATAAAATTCATTTTACAGGTCGCAGAAATTCAGATGTGTTGAATACCCAAAATGTATAAAATCATAATTGGATAAACAACTCTCATTAAGTGGCTAAATGTGTGAAAGGCCTATGGTACCTGCACTGAAGTAATGCCCAAAATATACCACTGTTCCTGGCCACAGTTTCTGAATTCGAGTTAATAGTAAGAAAAGTCCCCTGGGCCGTCCATAAGACTGAAAGTATAAATATTATTATTAATAGAAAATAATATAATGCATAATTATTTTAGCATGCATTATTTGTTTTTATTTTTTAAAATCTTCATTCTGAAGCTGAAGGGTAAATGTTTATTTATATTTAACTTTTCTTTTCCAGTTTGGACTTAAAAACTTTTAACAATAAATTTTTAATCAATGGGCTGTACATGTTTCAAATGTTGTTGTTTTTTTGTATCCTATAGATAAACAACTCAACAGTATATTTACAAAAATTGTTAGTTGAGAAGTGCTGACAAAAAAAAAAATAATTAAGATTTAAGACACTAAACATCATTCCAGATACCACATCCTCGTGACGTGTCAACCAAGATGGCGGCAACAGATAAAATAGTGGCATTTTCCTTCACTATTTTCCCAATAAACTGCACTTTAAAAAAAACATAAGTTGTAAAGCTTTCCCTTCCCAAACAGAACACAATAAAACAATGCAAAAACATACCTGCAGCTCCAATTCCTACCAAAACAGATCCAAGGTAAAGAGCCCACACCATAGGCTTAAGGAAAGACAGGACAAATAAGCTGTTGATAGGATGCAAAAGTAAAAAGAAGAGAGAAAATCTCACTGTAAGTCATAAAGTATAAATGTTTGAAACTAATTCATGTAATGATTAAAATCCCTGACTACTCAGACATTGCAAAGCAGAAAGAAACATAAAAAAATTTTAAGTAGATTTTCCCCCCAAAATAATGGGTAAGTTAGTTTTAAATTAAAATGAAATAATGCTTATACAAATTTAAAAAAAACTTACAAGTACAGGAGTGATCCCATAATCATGGACACCCTTGGCCCAGCAAATGTTACTATAGATGGTGCAGCCCAGTTAGATACAGAAAATACTCCATATAGAATACCTAAACTGTAATAAGAAATGTGTGACTTTAGACAAAGATATTTCTTCTTGACCTAATTGCTTGGAAGTAAAAATGTATGTTAAGAGAAGTACGCTTCATAATGACCATTCAATAAAGAATAATGCATGACAGTGTCTTCAGAAATATTTTAGAAGCAAAATTAAATTAGATCAGATTTGATTTGAATATGCAAAAAGTAAACATTAAATTTAACCTGGTATAACCGCTGCCAGTAAAATTTGCTGCACTGTCCAAAACAGTTTTCTGAGGATTGAAAGAAAAAGAAAACAGTTAAATGGATTACCACTTTTAGTTGTAGGACATTATAGGATCAAGTTGTTTTTTTTTACCATATTATTTCTCAAAGTGATTTCAAAAGACCTATAAATACTCAATTGCGTATGACATAACGGGCTCTTAAACTTTATATGAGAAAGGAACAGATGGAAGAGAGATTTAGCCATGGTGGTATATCTAGTGAAACCATTGGTTTTGGCCTGTGTATACAGCAGCGGTACACGCAGCAAACCATGGTCCTGGGTCTGACCTATGTAACAGTATAATAATAGGTATTATAGGAGCCAGAATGATCAATACATTGATCATGGGCCCTCAAAATATAGAAGAAGATATGAACACTCAAAGATGTGGTCTATATAGCAACTAACTTAATTCTCCTTCCAAAATTCTTTTCATACCCAACATCCCATGACCACTAAATCCAGTTATCCAGCCAATATTGACACATTTAAGCTTAGACAATCATGAAAACAACTCACCATGTCAAGTAGTCAACACAACAACAATAA
The DNA here is from genome assembly GCA_964033795.1 of Lymnaea stagnalis. Classification (NCBI taxonomy): domain Eukaryota; kingdom Metazoa; phylum Mollusca; class Gastropoda; family Lymnaeidae; genus Lymnaea; species Lymnaea stagnalis. Next base: position 149,554 of record CAXITT010000039.1, read on the forward strand.
TCAGGTTAATGTGGGTCACTAGTTCAATCAGTACACTTGATAACAATAATAATACTGGTCAGTCAAATAGTCACTCTTATTGTCTCAATATGTACTTGTAAAATTAAAGTTATACTTCATTTATAACTAGTAATTTTTTTGTAAAATTCACTTAGGTTCAGTTCACACAATCAAATTCCTTTCAAATTTTCGTTCATATATTTGATGCGATTTTTGTATGAAACAATATCACAACTTTCAAATTACCATTTGATCAAATTCTCATTTTTGTCCAAAAAAGAAGCTACGCACATACAAAAATTTGATGCAAATTTGAACTGAATTTGATAGTGTGAACTGATGTTTAATACCTCCAAGGTTATGCAATAAGTCAGGCCTGCACAACAAGCGACCAGCAAAGTAACAAAATATTCTATATTATTATTATTTTCTTAATAGCTTTCCCTCCTGTCCTAATATCTTTTGGCCAGCACAAGTTTTCCATAAAGTATTAAGGCCCATGTTACATTTTGAGTTACACAGGCCTGCACAAAGTACTTGTATTTTGATTTTGCACAGGGTTAAAGTCCTGTAGGAACGCATGGGAACAGTGTTCCTCCACTTCTTTTTTGGCTAAAAAATGTACATGTTTATTTCGGGGGGAGAAGGTATGGGTTGAGTTCCCACACTTTTTATCCCAGGGCTCGACTTCCAAATTGTGCATTAGAGACCGACCGAATTTCAGCTTCGGCGCCGAAAGTTACCATTTGATCACTTTTGGTGTAGTTTCAGTTTTTGCATAAAGTGATTAAAGCCTCCGGTCTTCTACCAGATGTCAGATTGTCATAGTCATGTCTGTCGGCCAGCAATGCGATATTCATTATTGCTTGACGTCTTGCTGTCATCGTATAATATATGACAAATCCTCCGCAAACACTGTTCACAGCTACATGACTTACTTGTCCAATATTTTCAAAAATGAAATGTCAATAAGGCAAAGGGAAATTTTTTTGTGGGAAAAAACAACTAGGGCAGTGGTAATATTTATATTGGGAACCCTATGTTTATTCAAATCATTCATTTGTGACATACATTTTGATTTATCATTATCTTGTCATAGTCAAAGGTAAATTACTGTGGAAAAAAAATAATTTAAGGCGTGGTAACATTTCCGTTATTATTTTTTAAAATTATTGTTTTTAATTTGGGATCCCTAGGCTTATTCAATTAATTAATTCACTGACATCCATCCCTATCATGCTCATAAATGGCTATTTACTATTAACCTACTGTAACTATTTTTTTCTATATTGTAGGCCAAGTACTAGTTATAGTAGGTCCAAGCAAGCTTAAATTAAATTTTTGTTATAATAATGATTGATGTATTCTAGAAGTACATCACAACAAAAAATTATTAGATTTTTTCATATATTTATATTTTACAGGCAAAGTATGTAATCCAGCCATTCTACAGAAATTCTGGTCAAAGTGTGAAATACATAAGCCATTATATACTTTGCCCAGGCATTCTATAGAATAGCTGGATTACACACTTTGTAATATTAAGATTACAGAATATTAATTTTTTGCATATGAATTGTTATCAAGAGCCGCTTACGGTGAATATACAAAAATGTTACAATTTATTTGTTCCATCCGATGATGTATGTGCGTGTGGGTGTGTGTGTGTGACAAGCTAAAAGGGCTAACATACAAGAGGAAATGGTAAATTGACAATTTCAAAGTTAATCCCAATCCATTAAGCTAAGTTGGCTAAAATAAAGTAGTTAAGACGTTTTTAGCTTGGTTGTCTTTCCTGTTTTAACAAAAACCTATCAGGTGTGACTGAATGTTGAACTGGACAATCCACCACAATATGGACCACCAGAGCATAATCTTAACAGCTATTGTTATTTTTCAGCATCAAATGAATTTATTTGGCAATTTATACTCTCAGAACTCCTATTTATCATCATGATAGGTGGAATCAACAGTATTGACACAAAGTAAACCATTTTTAGTAAACTGTTCATTACCAATGGTATCTACACTCAGGACTCCATTCATCTATGTCGTAAACTGAATCATTACCAATGGTATCTATAACTGTTACAAATTTGATCAAGAGAGCCAGGGACTCGGCCAACACATTACTTTTGACCATCATCTTTCTATGAAAGAAAATGTATCTTTAATGGACAAAAAAGCTATATTTTAAAAATAAATGTTATCACTCTCTGTTGCTGAAATTTTCAGCGCTTTAACATTGCTGACAAAAAAAAGTTATTGCATTTTGATTGTCAAAGATGTCTTTTTTCAATCTCAGAATTTTGGAAATTATTTACTATAAACTAAAGCTATATAAGGCTAAATTCTGACACTAAAAATAAGATTCATTTTCTAATTATGATAGAAAAATAAACTTGGTATCAAGGGAAAGGAAATACTGAGTCCTTTCTAATGATATAAGTTTCATTATTGCATAACAACTTTGAAATTTTTAGTGAAGTACCTATAACACAAATTAATTTAATGTCTAAGAATCGCTATTTACTATTTTTTTTTCAATGGTATGCAGAATCAATGTTTTTAACGGCACAGAATCTGATAAAAATATAAGCTGCAATACATTAAATATATACAAACAAAGAAAAATAAGTGTGTTATGTCTAGAAAATACGATTAAGAGAAAATTTATCAGACTAGACCACCTCATATAAACAAAATTTTTTAAAAAGCTAACTCGACACTTGGTTTCATTCAAAGAAATCTGCGCCACTGCCCAACATCCTGCAAGAGAAATGCCTATCTCGCACTCGTCCATCCACTACTAGAATATGGTGCGATCATCTGGGTCCCATACCTAAAACAAGACGTGGACATAATGGAGCAAATACAACGTAACAAAGTGTGCTTCATCGCGAGTGACTACAAATCCATAATTCCTGGTTTCGTCACTGATCTCTTAAAAAGATTTGAAATCCCTTCCCTCAAAGACAGACGAGAAAAGTTCCGCCTAACATTCCTATATAAAGTGGTCACAGGGCTAGTGCCGACCATTCCAGCTAACACGTATCTCACCCCACAGAAGCCAGGTCGCTTAATCAGAGCCAAACGCTCAATAAGCACTGACTTCACCACTGACAAATCCATGAGCAATTACATCCGGAACGATAGTAAATGCTTCACTGTGCCTTGGTGTAACACAGTTCAATATAAACCATCATTCTTCCCACGAACAATAATTGCTTGGAACCACCTGGACGTTGCCGCCATAGAGCTGACATCAACAGAGAGTTTCAAGGCTGCCCTGGCATCCATTAGGATACCTGCATTGCTTCCCCAACTGTTGCACATATGCCAGTACATGGATGCAGCAACGTACCCTACCAGAAAAAATAAATTGAAGTGCACCACGACCTGTCTAAAATATCATCACACGTATTTTGGCAACATATTTTTATTCTCATTGTATCGGTGATGCAAAAAATTGGAATTTAACATGCCTACTTAAGATTGATTTCAGTGATGTTATTTAGAAAATTGTGACTTCCAATGCTAATACTGCCCTACATCAATCTATAACCAATTAGTAGTTTTTGATAGTAAACTACAATAGCCGCCTAGAAGCTACTGGTAGTAGTAGTTAAGTAGGGTACCAATAGATAATTCAATAGTAATAGTCCCAATAGCTCCTAAGTCCTAGAAACCGAAGCTGTTTACTACCATCGATAGCCAATAGGCCTAATGAATAGCCATGGCCATGAGCATAGCCTAAAATGTATTTATTAATTTGATTAAAATTAATTGATCCTGAATTGACAATTACTAATATTATAATACTATTACTCAGTTTAGAATTTTCGTTTAGCGAGCCCTACTTTACTTCACTAGTACCCCTAGCTCTTTTTTACTACTTTTGAAACTTTTGTAAATTAAGGAAATTTAAAGTTGAAACAAGTTAGTCTAAGTGAACTTGAGTTTATTATTTTATTATAGTTTTTAGTTACGGAACAGGATAAGATTAAATTTAAAATTTAAGAAAGAATTTACTTAGGAAGTTAGTCTTAGGTAAATTTAGTAAGAAGTCGAAGTCAATCACTCACTAATTAAATTGTTTTAGTAAATGAGTAAATTAAGTAAATGATGAACTAAATTAAAATTAAAACTTTAAAATAAGACTCAAAATTCCACTAAACAAAAATAGAAAACTGTAAATTGAGACATTGCTAAAATAGATCAATATTTAAATTTTTATTTTCTACTGCTCACCTCCACCATAGAACATGTTTGAAAGGCTGTAAATATTAACATAAAAGAGACCCCTAACACTATAATATTGAAAAGACGAACATCACAGCAATGATTCGCCATCTTGACCAAAGTCACATGATCTTTGTCACGGGGTAACTCCAACTCTCGTATGAATATGTGCGCATGCGTGCTTCCTCCCGCCTCCTAGACTAAAGCATATCCTGACCCTTAAAAAACAACGTGGATGAAATAACATTTTGTCAATTTTTGTAGTATTTTTTTATTCATACATAATTATTTTGACAGAAAATCATGAGCGGAGGATATGGACGTGGACCTCCAGCCATTGATGGTATGGTATCTTTGAAAGTAGACAACCTGACGTACAGAACTACTCCAGACGATCTGCGTCGCGCCTTTGAGAAATATGGCGACGTTGGTGATGTTTACATACCCAGAGACCGATTTACCCGCGAAAGTAGGGGATTTGCATTTGTACGTTTCTACGATAAACGTGATGCTGAAGATGCGATGGATTCAATGGATGGAGCTCTGCTTGATGGTAGAGAAGTGAGATGTCAGATGGCAAGATATGGCCGTCCTTCTGAGCCACACAGACGAGGTCCCGCAAGACGGGGTTATGGAGGTGGAGGCAGAAGGGGAAGGTAGTTTTCATTTGTCATGCTCTCGTTTAGTTTATTTTGGGCTAAATAATTAAATAAATTTATATTAACGTATGTAGCTTAGAACAAGAAATGGTATAGTATAGCTTGTTAAAAGTTAATTCAATTAATTATGTCATGTAATTTGAAAGCAGTAAATCAAGAACTTGAAGGCAAAGAGGTACGGGTATCACTGTTAATGTTAACATTGTAACTTGCTGATAATTATTGAATTTTAATACAGAATACTATATGGGTAAATAATTAGTAACTGCAGCTCTAACTCGAATTAGTCTAATAGTACTCAAGCGTTTAGGAGACAAAATTATCACCCCAAGTCCCGATGAACAACCCCCCACCCCTTTTCCCTCTTGCACAACCAAACCATTGGGTGGGGGGGATCAAAACCCCTGACGCTCGGATTCAAATGCTAACTTCAAAGATACTTACCTAATGTTGCACATTTAATAAAATAGATTGGAATATTTGACAGCCTGTGTGTATAAGTATAACTTATTCCAGTAGCAAACATGCCTACACCCCAAACACAAAATCTTTTTTCCAAATCCAATTTTACTATTATTAATCGAAATATTTTTAAGTTAAATGAGAAATTACAAGTCTACAGCCATGGTTTGGCATTTTCCTTTTCAAACTTTTTTTAGGTCCAGGTCACGATCCCCAAGGCGAAGAAGACGATCAAGAAGCAGATCCGGCAGTCGCTCTCATAGCAGATCAGCAAGCCGTTCTCGCAGTAGAAGTCGGGGTAAAGTTGCAGCCTCTCGGAGTCGTTCCAGATCTTTTGACCAGAATGGAGCAGATGCCTCTGACTGATTTTCATGTTGAATGTTTGACTATATTCCTGTTGTCACTGATGTGAACAGCTTCATTCGTACTCCTCTGGCACGCCAGTTTTACAAAATTAAAAGGTGCTTCTCAAAGCTGTTATCACATTGACCTCAACTTTTTTTTTAGCATCTTGTAAATAGTCTCAGATTTCACAGCAGTACTGTCAATTTTTTTTTAATAAACCTTTTTGTCCATCTTTTCATTTTTTCATGTGCATGGAAGTGTTTTATACTGAAATTGTCTCTACCTGTGCACTAAAATTTCATTTAAAATAAACCCCATTTAGTGTTTTAGATGCACAGGTAGACCAGCAATTGTTTTTAATTTGAAATTTTTTGTAAATTGTGAACAACTTATTAAGTATACTATGGCAAGCTATTACAGTCTCATTTTTAACACATCATCATTTCATGAAATAAAGGTGTAAATATTAACCTAATCTCTTTTCTTATTTCCCTATAACTGTAGGAGCTGGTAAGGCGGGGTAATTAGTTGCTGAGGCAGACAATGGTGCTATGGCGGTGCAGTGCAGAGATTGCTGTAACTGTTGCTGCACTGGTTGCCGTCCCTGTCGGGTGTGGCTGTAAAAAAGATAGCAGCGGGGTGGAGTGAAGGGTGCTGGAGAATAAGCATGCTGTAATAGTTTATCCAGCTGACAGTCTGTGGCTTTCGTGTGTTTGCAGTCTTAGTGTGTGATTGCTGTTGGTATTGAGTGCCATCCGGGCATGGTGAAGTTAGTCAGCAGTGCTGTGGTTGCAGTCAACACAGAACTATTTTGACCTTCCTGCCTATGAAGTGAGGAAGTCATGGCTGATAAACGTTCAAAGCTGCAGATAAATTTGTCACCCATTGATAGCCTATCATACAATTCAGCCATTTGCATGCTCTCTACATTGTTTTTATAAGCAGATCCTTTGGGTACAACTAGACATATAGTTTTATCCAGGCATTTATTATGTACTGGTTGCAAATTTTTTTTTTGCCCATATTTATTGGGAGAAAATAAATTCCTTAAGTATTTGGACTTGTTTTGTGTCCTGTTTTTGTGAAAAAATGGTTTTAAAGGTAAACCACACAGTTTGGTTACCATTTTGCACTGCATCAGTTGTACATAGTTTTTGACAAAAAATCATAATTTAAAACAAAACCAGTATACTGCCATTGAAGTTTTAGCAGTCATTTAAAGGCTGGAAAAAAAAATGACGGTGAAATTTATTAAAAAGAATTGTTGAAGAGGAAAAATGCACATGGGTTTAATTTTTTTCAAATAATTTAATAACTTTTCAAGTTTCAAATAATTTGTTGACTACTTTTTGTGTAGCTTATAGTACCGGTACAAATAATCTTGGCTGCTACATAATTTATGGAAAAATCACTAAATAGTATTTAGCAATACCGTAGTAATAACCAGGTAACGTACGAAAGTTTTTGTTGGTCTGGCTTTATTCTAATGGAGTCAAGAATTACTAATTTTGTGAAAATAGTACACATGAAAGGCAATTGTATTACATGTATAGACTAGTTTGGGGCAAATCCATAAATTATGTACACACTGGGTTAAAAGTGGGGGAAAGATTGTGTATGCATACCATAAATATTTATTTCGTGCAGGGTTAACAGTGTAAGACTTCAAACAAATTTTGGAACACTGCCCTATATATCACAAGAGTACGATTAGTAACCTTAATATTTAGTTGGTCCTTCAAGTGGTCATAAATCGATAAAGATGTTGTTTGTTGAGGTGGGGAGAGGTCCACAAATTAGTGGTAAATGGGGTTAAAGGCCAAAATGGCTGTCTTGATTTATCGGGTGGCCCTTAATGTATGTCCCGCCACGTGCCTGACTTATTTTGTTCAGTAACGCCAGTGGTTCCAAGAATATATTTTTTCCAAGTTTCGTCAGGCCCACAATATAAAATTCCAATAACTACATTTCTTTGTTGAGATAACATTTTTATGATTGATATATCAGGTTGCCCCCTTCTCATGATCCTTCCCAAGAGTGTTGCTGCACAAATGCTAGTGCTAGGAACCACTGGCCTCACCAAATGGATAAAAACATGCGCTGTCACCTGGTATAAGTAAAATTATGGGGAGGGAGGGGGGTTGTTTCAGGTTCTTAAAAGTACCTGTATGTGCAAGTTAAAGGGCTTCATAATGTGACTTTTTCTGAGTACCGTACATACTATATTGATGGCCCCACAGTACAGTAGATGAATTTGGGACTGTGCTATATAATATATGTAAATTACATTGTAATACTATTTGGTTAACCATTAAAATTAGTCAGATAACCCTTTCCTCACCATAAATAACTTATAAAATAAAAGTAATATTTAAAACATGGATAGAAAGTGCTCCAAAAGTTACATTACATGAACTCATAACACTAAATTTATAGATCACTTCTGGTTTAAATTTAAAGGGAAATATTTAAATTTTAGTCTATAGTTGAAGTTATTAATGACCTGATTTGAAAAAAACATGTTAGTGGTATTGATATGAAAATTTCAGTGGAAGTTCATGTCATTGTTTTGTGTTCATTTTTAATTTACAAAGGTATTTCTATGTTTGATTTTTGTATTTTTAAATACCCAGCTTGATTAGAATTTGATGTACCTGTATTTTTTTTTGTTTAACATTAAAGCGTACTGCTGACTTAAGGAAAAGTTACTACATGATCTTTCCCTTTTGATTTGAGTAGGAGAGGTTTATTTAATTTTATCCTGAACAATTTTATTTTTAGAAGTGGGGGGACTCTGTTGCATTTCTAAATAACAATACAATATGTCAGTGCTAAAAGCAAAGCAACATGTACAGGTAAAGAAGCTTCCAGTTGTTTTTGGGACATATCAATATCACAGATTCAGTATAATAAATTTGTATGAACGTCTATGAACTGACTTATTTATTTTTACATTGTCCAGTACCCTTAGTTAATTTATTATAAGTAACTATTTTTACACGTTAATATGTCACAAGTTATTTAGAACATTGGCATCATCTGTCTGCTAAGCTAAGGGGTGTGGATATTTTGCCATTGATTTTTCCAAACAGGTACCATTACCTCTTTAAATTTGAAAAAAAAATATTATAATAAGTTATAGTAATTATAGTTTATATTGGATTCCACTGTCATGCTTGAAACATAGTTCTTCAACCCTACAAATTCATCAGTCTCCCATCCTGTACAAGAGGAAACATGAATTTCTTTGGTATCGAATTATTAATAAAGTAACTGTAGGGCTTTTGAAAATATACTTTGCGACTCATTTTATTGTATAAAATGGTACGCATTTTAAAAAAAGTATTAACATACCCAGTATATAAACATTATCATAAACCTGAAGACAATGGTTCCTCAGATATAGTTCCTATAACTTTACCTGTTGCGAGCACCCAAGGTTGGAAAACCCTGGACTAGAAAGTTGTTTTTAACCTACATGTACCAAATGGGGACAGCCTAAAGAAATAAACTTATCGCTGCACTTTTTATTCAATATGTTAAATAAATCCAGTACAACAACAAAGAAGCATTGTTCTCCTGAGTAGGCTTCAGATTACCGAAAAAATTGCAGGTCTCCTTTTTAAAACAAATTCAAATGTTTGCAATAATTTTTGGCATGAGGGCATCAATACTCCCCCATTAAGTAAGCAATACCCCTGGTACACTCTTTGTTATAGTAATACCACTGGTCTAGCTTTGCAACAAAAAGCTTTTGAGGCTGTAAATTAAATAAAGTTTAGTACAAATATGGTCAGTCATACATGTGTCATGTATAGATACTGTTTTATATATATAAATATAATAATTAGATAACCAATATAAGTGTTTATTATTTATTACTATTCAGTAATCAAAACTATCTAGATTTTTCACAAAGGCTGGTAAAACACATCCACTTGTTGTCATTAAACCATAAACTGACTGGAGTACGCTGGGCTCCCTGAAAAAAATAAAATCTCATCAAAATCTGACACACAAATATAATTATATGTTACCAGTTATTAATACTATGGACCAATATGTGCCATTATAAGAACCTACCTCACAAAAAATAAAACCATAAATTTAGAGTCAAATGCTAAAGAATGGAACTGTTATATATTTAAAAGTATTTTTTTATGTCATATGAGTCATATACATAATATAATGGTAATTCCCTCCATTCTTCTTTGGATTTAAGGTTAATTGGTGCCTGGTTCAAGGTTGTCCATGAAATGGCACATGCCCCACATAAATTAGTGGTGACAATACTAAGTAAATGCACCATACAGGAGTATATATTCAGTACGGTACAAATATTGATGAGATGTAAATAATATTGTGTGTGGACATCTTTTTCTTGTACAAATTGTACAAACTTTTTCTTGTACCGGTAGCCTACTTGTATAAGTAAAAAATAATTTTTCTTACTGACATCCAGACTTAAGAAAGTCCCACCACTCTGATTGAACAAGTTCAGCTATAGAAATCTGAAGCTTCAGGTATTTTTCAGTAAAATTCATTTGTGTCCATCTCTTGTGACTGTTAAGGTAATACTGCAAATAGCTTTGCCCTGTAAATGGAGAATTTAAAAAAATGAATTAGCAACAACAACAAAAAAAGAAGTCTAGAATTTGAATTTGACAGATTTTAAATTAACGCCTAAACTAAAAGTTAAATTCGAATAAGTTTAAGCCAGGTTATCAGTATTAGTCCTATTATGACTGAAACCAGTCATGTGGCACATTCTAATTATACTACTAAGAATGGTATTGTATAGTTAGTACTGTTAGCAAAAGTACCTTTAATATTTTGTTCAGCATCTAGCCACAATTGGTCGGGTACATGATCACCTTTTGGCATTAGCCCCATTAAAGAGGGGTTCGTAAATTGGGCTGAAAGAGATTATTTATTAACTGTAAAAGTAAAAAGGTAAATCTTTGTTTAAAACAAAAAAGAGAAAAACATTGATGTATTAATGCAATATTAGATGAAATAGCATTGAAAGATAAGTTCTAAAAGAATAATTCTTAAGTCACCATAACCTCCTTAAAAAACTGTGTCACAGGTTTTCAGTTTCACTCTGGCTCTCTGTTTGGTTTACAAAATATAATCTTTGGTTCAATTGAACAAAATAATGGTTACTAATTATATACTAGTAAGTATAAAGAAACAAATATCTAAGTTTGACTTTAAGTTGTCTCTAGGATAAATATTACTGTTGCTATATCTGTTAAGTTCATTTGTGAAAACACAAACCAACAATATCACATTTGTAAAACAAAGCAATAGTATAACAATAATTAAGAAACAGTGCGGTAATTATTTTATAGCCTTCGTAAAATAATTATGAATGAAATGAACAGATTTTTAGGCAAGAGTTTATTAGAGATATCAATATGGCTATTTAAGGACTGTCAGAATTTCACAATAATTATCTATTGCAGAATGTGTGCATAAATCGACAAGCATTCTACCAAGACCACCCCCACTTCCTTTCTCAAAATCTTCTAAAACAACAAGCACCATCAGTGCATAGCTAATTTATAGATGTCTTGAATGTTTCTTATTTGCTAAAATCTGTACCGGTATATTAAATTAATTAACCAGCAAAAAAATTACCTTTTGAAAAATAAACAGCTTCCTTTTGTAATCTTGCAAAAGTGGAAAGGATGAATTCCAAGATTCTTTTTGCTCTTAAAATAACATCAGTTGGGGCACTTTCTGGATATGGTGAATAACTATTGTCTCAAATTTATATAATTATGTTATAACGTTCAATACCCAACATAAACCTAGGCATTTAAAAATTGACCTCTGATTATTGCTTAGTTAACAAATTCTAAAAAAGATGATCTGATCTAACAATAGAGGTTGCTCTAACTCTATGTTATTAAAATGAATTGTGCTGATTTAGGATTTACCTGAAATCTCTTCCAAGTGCAGACTTTCAAGAGTGTCCCACAAAATTTGGTGAGACTTTAAGCAAGTGAGAGCAGAAACACGGGTCCATAATTCTTGACCCACTTCATACTGAAATTATTGTGAGATTGCACTTTATTGTTAAAGTAGCATTTATTTTAATACAACTAGGACAGCCTGTATCTAAAAACATCAGTGTTAACAGTTAAAGAAAACAGCTATTTTTTAAATGAAAAGTAAAGCAGAGTATTTTACCTGTGATTCTAGTTTTTCAATATATTGCTGGGCCGGATCGTTTTCACGCACTTGTTTAATCATCTTTGCTGCAGAGCATCTGTTTCGCAATGTTTGATTTTTTTCAACAAGTTGAATCAATTTTGCTGGAAGTTTTAAGTTACGACTGAAAAAAAATTGAGCCCAATGAATTCATAACCAGGTGTGTTCATTAATCAGTTTTTTCACCTCCAAAATATATGAATGCATTATGTACTTTGTTGCAAATTTTTTTAGTTAATTCAGATAGCTGTATCCTACAGTAATTTTGGATGATTTTTAATCCTGGCTGCTGTCTTGCGACTTCTGTGGTTTATTCAGAATTCTCTTCCTCCTTAAAAATAGCTGCTTTATGATCCAACCAGCTTATTAAACCATATATTGGAAAGAGCCAGAGGAATTCAAACATGCTACCCTAAGGTCATGAGGGGCGCTATGTTTCAATTTATATTATAATGCATTGAATATTAATCCATAACTAAATGTTAATATATCTATTTTCAATGTCATAACTTTTCTTATGTTTACAATTTCTTTTTATTCATATATTATATGAAAACAATTACTATAAAGGGGACTCATTTATTACGTCGTCTGTATTTTGTATGACTGTATGCCATCCTAATCGTTACAGCCCTAATTCATTAGTTTGGCTGATTGTTAGGGCAACCCTGTAATCTTATTCAGGAGATAAACCACAATTTATATTTATTGATCAATAAAATGAAGAATTTCAAAGTTAAATGAGTCTCCAAGTCAAAATTAATGGTAAAATCTAGCAAATATCAGCATTTACACATACCCATTTGCTTGAAGAGTGAAAGTTTTTGCATTAGATGATAAGTCCGATGAAAAATTTTCATCAGCTTGAAAATTAGTCACTCCCTTCAGCCCTTCAGCATTAGTAATAATTGGCTCTGGTGGTGGCGTACTCGAGATTCTGTCATTTACCAACAAGGTGTGTGCAGGCAAGTCAGCTCGAGTAATGTATTGATCATTAGAACTGTCTGCAGAAACACTGTCCAAATTAGTTTTTGAATTATTTTTATTTTGGTGCTTTGTTATCTCTTCTTTGACATTTTCTAATGAGATTCCAGGAAGAGTTTTATGTCCATTCACAGTTTTCGATTTTGAACTATTCAAGCTTGCCAGTTTAGCAGTATGGGGTTTTTTTTTATTATATTTTGACACTGACATGGAAGTACCAGTATTTTCATGGGTTTTAAAAGGAGCCAGCTTGTGTGCTGGAACATAGTGACTGCTGTTAATTCCAGGACGACCAGTAGCACTAAATGATCTGGAAAGTTTCTGGGTTGAAATCAACCGGGATATCCCCCGATCTGAAGCTTTTCTTTTATCTACTGATATTGTAGGAGTTTGTAACTTTTTTTTACTGTCAGTTGTCCCTGAAACTGAACCCAAGCTGCATGAAGTATTCTCGACAGCAGAGGAACACCTGCTATTTTTAAGAGAGTTTTGTTTCGTCGATTTTTTCTCAATTTTAGCATTGGTAACCTGAAGATGCTCATTAGATGGAGTGGAGACTTCATGGGTAGCAACTACTGACAATTTTTCTAGATTTGATGCAGTCTGCACATTTACATTGGCACCATGCTTTATAGAATCATTTGCCTAAGAAAAAACAAGAGAGATGGCTCATTATTGATGATTTTAAAACAATAAAACAAATTATCATATAATTTTTAAACATATTAAATTCGCATAAATTTAAGTAAACTTGCAACTGCAAATTTTAAATTTATATTCTGTTGAATACCATTTGAGAGCCTCTGACAATTTAATACATTCTTATATTTATATTTTAAAGTCAAATTTTAGCTGGCTTGAAATCTATGCCATAACAGGTAGAAGGTAGAAAAAAAGAAGTTTGAGATATTATCCAACCTTCAATTGGCGTGTATTTTGTGCTTTGCGTAGCAGGACATCAACTTGTTGAAGAGCTTGCTTTTCTTCTGTACTCAGTAAATCAGCTGTTCGTTTTACTTCATTAAAAAAAAAATGACCATGGCAAAAACTAGTTATTTTTCAAATGAAGTAAAAAGTCAGTATGAGGATTGCAAAACCACCACCCCTATGAGTAAGATAATGTATATAAAAGTTTTAACTACCGTAAAAAATAAAAACGAGTTATTTTCAAATGAAGAAAAATGTCAGTACCGGTAAGAAGAGTGCAAAAACACAATTAAATAAATGTCTGCAGTAAGATATGCTAAAGTTTTAAATTTACACGTAAAAAATAAACTCATTTGTTTGAAAATCACAATATCCAACTTACCAATAACTACAAGAAAACAACTTACCTAATTCTGAGTTACCAATATTTTCTTTAAGGTTGAATTCACTTTCCATTTCTGTCTTTTTCTCTTTTTTCTTAGGCCTGAAATGATAAATCTGGTTATTTATATTTTAATATAACTTTGAATTTAAAAAATAAGCCAGTATTTGTTACTGTTCAAACAAAAGAATTATATTAGTATGTTACATTTTTTTTCAATATTACCTTTTAATTGTTGTTTTTTATATTATATAGTCATATTGCCTTTGTTGGGTTTTTTTGTGGTTAAATTAATTGCATAATTTAATATACAATATTTAACTTACCATGGTTTTAAAAGACTTCGAATTATGCTACATTCTCTTTCAAGGACATCTCGGTTTTTATTTACTTCTATTATCCTTTCATTTAGAAACTTGCATAAGCTGGAGAAAAAAATTGAATCGATGCATTCCTGTCTTCATAATTTTAAAAAGTTAACATATTAATTAACTAACATGTGTGGCGTCATTGTCATGGCTACTTGTGGCACTCTAGGACATGCTGTTACAAAACAGAGTTTAGCGCCTAACACTGTGTTGGAATTTGACCTCTGGTTTAAGGTATCAAAACATGTCGTATACGGCTTCTCCCCATCACTTAAAATACTTAAATATTGGGAACCACTGTGAGTGCTTTTGGTGCAAGTTCAATAATTTATTTCTCTGGAACCCTAGCATATTATGCTATGAATTATATCTAGTTGGAAAGAAGATTTTATTCGCTATGCCTTAATATATTTACAAGTCTATATCGTTAGAGGGTACTGTAACATTAAATTAAATAATTAAGGGAGTTTTCACATTCCTCCATGGTTGGTTCCAACCCCCTCTATTTAAAATATCTCAAAAACCATTTAACTTATAGAAATATAAAGTGTATCGAGACAAAACGGAAATGGACACATATAAGTATTTAGGGTTTTGGTACAGAATTTTGACTTTTACTCAAGTTGTAGTATCTAGGGATTGTCATTTTACCACAGGAAATCAGCCAGGAGGCAAGTTATAGACCCTCTTGGGTTAATGTGTGACATAAATGCTCTCTAGTCTGTCCACACATTTTTATTTGTAATGCACGCACTAATGAGTTTTTAATTAAAAGTTTTAACTCTTTCCATGCCAGGGGGTTTTCCATGTTCGTGCCAGACCAGTATTCGGCCAATGGAAATTTTTTAGGGTGCTCCTATCTATTAATTAATTTTGAATACATTTCTTTTAGCAAATTAAAGGAAATTAGACAGAGAATAATAATATGTAAAATATAAAACAACATAACAACAATAAGTTAAATTTTTTAGGTAAAATTGTGAGATCAAATTTTTCAAATCTTTAAAATTGCACACCAAATCTGAACTTATCAGACTACCATACGGTCTGTGTAGCTGATGTCCTATTCTGGTTCTATCCCCAAAAAGTATATCCATTTTTGATCATAATGCATTTTACTTTACATTTTGAAAATATTCCATTTTGTTACAGAGTTATACCCATTTTTGTAACATTAGGAGTATTCTTATCTGAATCCTCATAGTTGCTATAGTAACAAAGTGGTTTTGAAAAAAATTCATAACTTTTGAACTACTTGAGCTAGAAAGTTGATCTGGGTGTTTTTTTAAATCCATTCTCTAAGCTCTATACATTCGTGGTATTTTTATATTTTAAAAAATGTTTTGAAATTTTTATGAAAGTGCCGACAGTCACCACTATTACTATTACTATCACCATTCTATTACTATTTCCATTCGGCATTTACCGACCCATCAGAATGCTGAAAATCATCATTGGAATCAGACTCAAATGATTCATGGTTATTGTCTGTTGTTTCAGCATCAATAATTAGCAATAAAAGTTCTTGATTCTTTTGTTTGCAAAATTAACTACCCACGTGGTCTAGCAACAGCTGACATGCTTGGAGTGGGCGTGGCCATGGCTTTGTTTACAGAAGGTTCAACACAAATTGAACTATTATTAGAAAAAACACATGCAAACATGCCCTACTTCTTAAAAAAAGGAAGTAGTAAGAGTTATCCTTCGTTTAAGAACAAAAAAATTCGGATTAAGAGCCACAAGAAACGAAATAAACTACATACATGATATCGACAGTATACTGTGGGTTGGCACGAACGCGACCAGTCAAATCGACAGTATATATATACTGTCAATTGGCAAGGAAAAAGTTAATCGCATCCCTAAAGTGCGCCATTGTTCACCGGCCCATGTGGAAGCTTTATAATTGTCTTTTTCTTTAACTTTTCTTTATATTTTTCTTAGGCTTATTTATGGAACCAAGAAAGGCTATAGTCCTCAAGACCTGATTTTCTACAGTTTATAAAATAAACAAATTGAAAACTGTCAGTAGTGTCAGCTACACGGCAACTACTCTTTAAGTAATGCTGTAACATTAGACAATTTTGCTGCAGGAATTATTAATAAATTAATAGTATATATTGGCTTCACTCAAGTCCAGGCCCAGGTAATTTGTAAGTCACTACCCTCTAGATTATACAACACCTATATTAGGTACCTTGAAACATCTCTGCGTATCATACTGAGTATGTCCTAAAATTTTGAAAAAACTTGTTCTACAATATGGTGTATGGTTACATGGTATCTTTAGAAATTTGCATACTATGTCACATTTGTCCCTTAAATAATTGCTTTTCTCATCAGTGACATTTTAGTTTTTGTGTTCCGGTGATTCTATGAAATTTATGCTATGAGATATTTTGTGAGTCACTGACAGTATTATCATAATGACTTGGTAAGCATATAATCATATAAATACCTTTTTGTTAATTATTCCATGCAAATAAGGTTTGGTGCCATGGAAAATACATGGGGTGGAGGTGTATGAAAATGTCCCAAATTAAAATTTTATTTTTTCTATCGAGAAGCTGGAAATGGCAATTATCACTGTAGGTTATAAAGTGTTTCGTTATTATTAAATCCCTTAACATCTGAATAATTATAATAAGTTTAAAATGAGCAATTTCACAAAATTTAAGAAAAGACTGGTTTGTTATTCTTAACTATAAATCTCTAATTTAATTAAACTTTCTGTTTTTTTTTGCATTTTACTTTAAACTTCAATTACTTAAAATTGAAAGAGATATGTCTCTGATTCTGATAGACTACATTGCTGCACCATGTACTGGCATATGTGCAACGGTTTGGGAAACAATGCGGCTATCCTAACCGCTCCTAGCAGGTGCCAGGGCAGCCTTGAAATTCTCGACTGATGTCAAGTCCACGGCGGCATTGTCCAGTTGGTTCCAAGCAATTATTGTTTGTGGGAAGAATGATTGTTTATATTGAACTGTGTTACACCGAGGCACAGTGAAGCATTTATCATTGTTCTGGATGTAGCTGCTCATGGAGTTGTCAGAGGTGAAATCAGTGTTTAATGAGCGTTTGGCTCTGATTAATTGACCTGGCTTCTGCGGGGTTAGATACGTGTTAGCTGGAATGGCCGGTACTAGCCTCGTGACCACTCTATAGAGAAATGTTAGAAGGAGCTTTCCTTGTCTGTCTTTGAGGGAGGGGATGTCAAATCTTTTTAAGAGGCCAGTGTCGAAGCCAGGAGTGGTGGATTTGTAGTCACTTGCAATAAAGCCCACTGCGTTGCGTTGTATTCGCTCCATTTTGTCCATTATAATTAGAGTTGGGGGGCATAATTAATGACATTGATTGATCAGTGATCAATAATAATAATAATAATAAGTGGTCTTATATAAGTGATCACTATCTAGCCTTCAGTTCAGTCAATTACTTTTAGATGTAAATGTAGTAGTATGCATGCTAACAGTGGCATAGCGAGGGTGTTTGGCGCCCGGGGACAAGATCCATTTTTAACGCCCCTTTTTCTTTTTTTTCAACTCTCAAACCCATTATTTTCATCAATAAAATAATAACAAAGCACATTTTGGCGCCCCTAACTAGCTGGCGCCGGGGACATCTGTCCCCCCCTTGTCCCCACCACGCTATGCCTCTGCATGCTAAGGCCCAAGGCTAAATTTAAATTCAATTTAGATTTGATTGATTGAATGGACTGTGCCACATTTAAACTAAATTTGGTATTTACTACTATTCAACTGTAAATTTTTATTCATAATAATATTCAAATTTATTTGTTATAAGGAGATTTTTAATAAGTCAACAATTAAATTAAGTCTTTTTAAG
Organism: Lymnaea stagnalis; assembly: GCA_964033795.1. Classification (NCBI taxonomy): domain Eukaryota; kingdom Metazoa; phylum Mollusca; class Gastropoda; family Lymnaeidae; genus Lymnaea; species Lymnaea stagnalis. The sequence continues at coordinate 167,994 of CAXITT010000039.1, forward strand.
TTTAAGTATTATTAAAAGTTTTTTTTTTTTTTAGTTATTTATTTTAATTTTAGTAGTAGGCTAACTTAACTAAAAATAGCAGCCTGCTTGTATTTGTCCTACATTTACTTTGCAGGCCTAAATGATACCTTTATTACTTATAATGTATCATTTAGGAATTATATGGTATATTTTTTTTAAAATATCTGAAGGTGAATGTTTTAAATCAGATTTTCTTGTAGTTGTACCTGAATTTTGAATCTGAGTTAATCATATCGCTTCCTGTCGCCATGATACGGCTTCGATAAAATCAAATTGACAGGAATTACCTACTGACAGTTTGTTCAGAGGTGATTAAAGGTCTACGAACAAAGTTTACGTCCATTAGTCTTCTAATATTTAACAGCAATTATCACAATTCATATAGTTTTTTAGTTTCAGACTCGAGGATTTGCGAAAAGGATAGCAGAATCCCCCATGAATGATTGGGTATCTCGGTCTATGAAAAAATACAAGTTGAAAAGCGATTATCTTTTAATAGTTTTAAGCCCCCCCCCCCAACCCCCTTAATTCCTAAACCTGGCTACTTCACAACTTTAAATATAAACATGCTTCATAATTAACTAAACATAAAATGGAATGTTTTGAAATGGCTCAACATGACATGCATCAAACCCATGTTGTTTTGTATTTGCCATGATTTAAGTAACTTAACCGTTGGCGGTTATGGACAGCAAAATAAAAATATCCCTTCCCCTCCCGCTTTGGTAAACGACGTTGGCTTTGCAGATCGTTTCCAGGTAGGACACTAGTTACCGAGTCCCTACGCCCTACTCTCACCATTGACATTACATCAATTGTCAATGTGATAACTTATCTTTCTGGGGGAGAACCGCTACTAGATTATTACAATTTTATATTAGGACCTCATAGCCATGATGGCTCAGGGCCGAGTCTTAGACTTACTGAGGAGGACCTAAGCCTAAGCCGCGACTAAGCGAAAGCCGCCCTATGCAAAGTCCAGAGGAAGAGCCCTCCCCCCCCCCTTTTGCTCTTTTAAATTACATCAGCTGGTCAAAGAAAATTAAAAATATAATAGTATTTTAAATTTATGAGGCCGAGTCTTAGACTTACTGAGGAGGACCTAAGCCTAAGCCGCGACTAAGCGAAAGCCGCCCTATGCAAAGTCCAGAGAAAGAGCCCTCCCCCCCCCCCTTTTGCTCTTTTAAATTACATCAGCTGGTCAAAGAAAATTAAAAATATAATAGTATTTTAAATTTATGGACATTTTTTTGCGTTTAATTTTTACTTTAAAAAAAATAAAAGATTGTGTTTACAGATTCACAGAAATAATTCTATTTCTATTATATATCTTCTTATATCTATAATCCACTAATTTTTTTTTTTCATTTCACACCCGCAAAGTCATTGATTACGCCATCAAAATCAAAGGATATGGACCAATATGGATTCGTAACTTAACTTGAAATGAACATTTGTTACAATTAGACACAGGAATATTCGAAATATTGCTTCCACATTTGCGAAAACTTACTCAATCCTGTCAGATTCAGATGATTTGATTCAAATATTTGCGTTATAATTTTCAGGATAATTTTGTCTTTATATGGTCACGAGTCATGGAAGTGCCTCAGTTCACTCGTGAGATTGAGATTAACGTAGCTTTAAATAAAAACGGTAACTCTCAAACTCCTAAATCAACTAAAAATGAAAATGTATTGTCTGTTGCTCTTCTTGTTGAATTTGCCTCAAGGATGTCATTGAAGGAATTAACTTGAAATTGGTCTCTTTGAGAAAGCTGTTCATCTTCATCAGGCGCAGCGCCATCGTTGACTTGCTTCCTTCTCACCCTCTTTCTTTTCACTTTCACTGTAGACTTATATTCTATTATATTAAATTCTAAACAAGGCAATCGGGGTCCAGATTTAAAATCTTCAATATCAAAATTTTCTCGAATATTTGTAACATACCGGTAGTGAGAAAGTGATTTGTACAATTTGCACATTTTTTTAAGTGCAATCTTTGGACCCCAGGAAGTCATACTGGTTTTGTGAAACTCTTGCTGCAAATTATTGCATACATTTAGCATAAAACTCTAGTTCTCCATTTTTTTCACATATGTCTGATAGACACTTATTTTTGTTTCATCAGTTAGAGTGAGATTATTCCACACCCGCTTATTCAATTTAGCCATAGTTGCTGCTGCTTTTGCGATCCTGATATTTATCTCTTCATCCAGGGAGAGAAGAGAGAACTAGAAATATTGGATCCCAGATATGTGAAATGCTCAACAATCGAAAGATTATGACCTTCAATAGATATGTTTGGAGGGGACGGTGCTTCTTGCATCATTACATGTGTTTTCTGTAGACTTAACAAAAGTCCAAACTGTTTACAAGTGTGTGATAGACGATTAACCAGCCCCTGAAGACCTTCTTCTATGTGAGATGTTAAGGTGGCATCGTCAGCGAACAGCAATTCATGAATCAGCACATTTTTTACTTTGGTCTTTGCACGAAGGCGGGCGATATTGAACAGCTTACCATCAGATCTGGTATGGACGTACACTCCATCTTCACAGTGCCTGAAGTCAAATTGAAGGAGCATCGAGAATAAAATGGAGAAGAGCCAGTACACAACCCTATTTTACTCCACTGCTGACTGGAAATGACTCAGAGACAGCGCCATTGAACGTTGTCGTGCTGTGCATGTTATTGTGAAATGACTGTATGATTGTGAGCAGTCGTGGGGGACCAGAGAGGTCTCAGTGACTAAATTCATTGTTGAGTATAATTCAAGATAATGCTCTACCCAACGCCGGAGTTGATCATTTGGGTCCTGGATAATTTGACCCGTCTTGGACTTGGTGCTATGTTTGAAGTTTGTGGACCTAATGCCCTCTTATAAACTGTAACACTGCATTTATATCATTTTCAAAAGGAGGGACATAACTCGTTGAACAAGGGAGATAAAAAGGAGGTGACCTTACACAAAAAATGGAGAAAACACTGAGTGAATAAACTCATTATAGAATTTAATATACCTGTAAGAAGGAGAACTTACATATTTATTTATTTATTTAGGCATTTTTATATAGCGCTTATCATAAAGCTCTAAGCGCTTTACAATTATTAAAACATGTAAACTAAGTAAATACAAATGAGATACTAGGATAGTAACTACTATTTTATAGAAACAATGAAAATGACTATAAAACGAGGACACTTTGACACTTCAGGATCAACCCGAAACAGAAAATGAGGTAGGGCAAGGAGGGTGCATCACAGGTCATAGGCGGACCTAAACAGATGAGTTTTAAGGGACTTTTTGAAAATGGACGAGGTTTCACTATGACGTATATGGAAGGGGAGCTGGTTCCAGAACGTGGGCCCATGGAAGCAGAAGGAGCGTTCACCGATGGTCTTAGTTTTAGTTCTTGGGATTGAGAGGGTTCTACTGTCAATGGAAGAACGTAGTTGTCTTGTGGGGATGTAAGGAAGCAACAGTTCAGAGAGATAGACAGGAAAGTGAGGGTCAGTGAACGAGTTGAAGCAAAGATTGGCAGACTTGTATTTGATGCGAGAGGATATTGGAAGCCAGTGGAGTTGCCGCATGTGTGGTTGAATGTGGTCATGTTTCTTTGATTTAAAAATGGAGTCTGCATGCTGAGTTCTGTGCCTTCTGAAGTTTTTCTATGTGGTGTTGAGGAATATCACCAAAGAAGAATAGCACCTGGTCCTACACATAAAATAATAAAATATCAACTAATGGTAGAAAGCCTCCCGCGCCCTTCTAACAATTTTACTTAAAGATAAAATTAAAACATTTATTTGGTATTAAGTCTAAGACAAAGTGACAATCAAGTAGGCCTAGGCCTAATCAACACATCAACAAATAAAATGAATTAACTTGTAACTTCTACTAGAAAGAAATGGCAACCTCCAAAAATATATTTCAAAAAATTACATTTTCAAATGTATTATGAAAGTTATGAACTATAAATATAAGTACAAGGCTTTGAAAACTTGTCATATGGAAAACAGAGTTATTATTAGCTTATACTGCTTGAGTAGTACCAGCAAGTTTTGATGCAATAAGTTTAAGTAAAAATGAAAATAAATACCTGTATATAAACATTGCATTAAATTTGCAAGGTTTATTTTTTAAAGCAATAAAAAAAAGGTGATAATTTTCTACTTTATAATTATAAATATTTTAGACCAAACCTGTATTTCATAAGAAACAGAGATGGAACTCTGACCATATCACATTTTAGTAAAATATAAGAGAAACTACAATATTCTTTTTCTTGACTCAATTGTGCATTATTTGGCAACAACAGCAAGAGCAATGAATTGAATTTTACCATTAACCTGTTCTGCAAGATTCACAAAATTTTTGCATTCCACTAACCTATGTTGATGAGGTTTGAAAAGCTAATGCTGCCTTTTTAAACGTATATATTTTTAAAAACTTTGATTAGTAGCACGCCCAGATAGAAAGGAAGTTGTCTTCTTGGTTTTTTTCCACTGAACCTTTCAGACATAAGTTTTTACCCACAGAAACATAGGCTCTGTTTCTGTATTGTAAACATTGCATTGTGTTACACATTAATCACCATCTTTCTCTCCTGAACGTCCTCTATCTCCATGAATTGTTGAATACCTTTACTACAGTTCAATGTAAAGACATCTTTAACTAATCGTGTTTTATAAAAAACAAATTTTTATGAATTAAATTAAAAATTAAGAATCGTATCATTAAAAATGTCTTGCACTTTCTTTAAAAAAATGGGTGTTGCTTAATTTAAAGGTAAAAAATAATATCCAAGTGGGTAAATTTGGAATGTTAAAATGGTACATATTTAAACATTAATTAACATGTAACAAGTAAGAATTCCCCTTACTATTTTTCTGATTTGAATTACAGGGGTATTCATATGAAATCAAAATATTTTAGCATTCATTCTCCCAATGGTATTACCAGTAACTTTATCCAGATAGATCATTAAACTCATAATTTATGTGTTTTCCAATAAATATTATTATTTACCGAATACAATAATGTGGTAAAATTCTAAAATCCAATAAAAATCCAAATATTTGAAGGAAACTAATCTGATTGTAACTAAGGCACCCTCACATGCCCCAGATGCCTAACAATATACACATGGTGAAGTGAACCCTCGATTCCATCAGTATAGCATTGGGATTTTTACTGCTGATAAAGTGCATGTTATTATAACTTCAAATGATTATGTCTAATAACACTACCAAGACTAGCTAACTGGGGGGGGGGGTGTTGGGTGTGTGTGTGTGGTGCCCTCATTCTTTTGCTATTTATTAATTTCACAATTCCAGGAACCACGCCACAATCATATTATATTTAAATTGATTCTTGATCTCTAAATATTTTTTAAAACATTTCTTCATGTCACTTACTTTGAAATACCGGTACCGGTTAGGTTTTTTTTCACGGTCATATGAATATAGAAAATTTTTGGAACCATGCCGCGACCGTGTTATAGAGGCATTCACATTATACTAATTATAGCAAGGCATGCTATAGCATCGTTCTATTGTATAACATTGTAAGGGTAAGCTTAATTTAAATTCATTGATCTCATTCATGAATGTTTCTTACAGGTTTGAGAATCTGATTCCCAGATAAATTTAATGAGCAGGGAACAAATAGTGGCGGTGACCAGGAGGGTCACTAAAATCACAATGGGCTTGTCTCTTGCCATGCCTACTGGGATCATGAGTTCAAGAGGGGCAGCACTCTGGAAAACAATTTATGAAAAGGGATAAATATTTTAAGACAGTGACTAAATTTTGACATTACATTTTTAAGCTCACTTAAAATTGTATTTATCAAGATCTTATGAATTAGCTATCTTATTTGTGGCAAGTTGACTTAAATGAGGCACGCCTTTCAATTTAATTTAATATATTTATTCAGAGCAATGATTTCTGGGACATGAAATACTTAAATATATTGGCTCATGAATATGAAATAAAAGATTACAGAGCTTACACAAATATATGACAGCTGTTCCCATCGACAGAGTAAATTACTTGAAACATCACAAGGTGCTGAGAGAAAACTTCCAGCATCTGATAAAAGGAAATGAAATTTGGGCAATGACTTATGCTGTCCTTAGTGCAATCTGTTCATCATTTGAAGACAAAAAGTAAAGATGATTTTAATTCAAGGAAATCATCTACATTCTACACCAATATGGTTGCAACATTATAAATATTATAATTTTAATAATTAGATAATTAAAAACAACTATATATAAAATTATGTAGCAATTTAATAAATTACATATACCGGTACATAAATTACATTTCAACTTAAAGGTTATTCTAATAAAGCAAACCTGATTTTGAGCAGTTAGAATATAGGCTAGGATGAAATATAGTGACTGTTGAATGTGACACATTGGGATCAGATGAAGGCTTGTGGTAACGAGCATGTATGGGAAAGGAGATATTAATGACAGTCTGTTCTGTCATGGTGTCAACAGCATAAAGGTTCACATTTACAAATATATACAATTCATGTGACTTGGACATAAACTCAGCTGCTTCTATATTAACAGCACCATCAAGTCGAATCTGGAAAAAATAAATCAGATAAACAAATATTCAATCCAGACAGTTTCAGTTATATTTTTGAGAACAATGCCTTTTACTTTAACTTCAATGTTAATAAAAATGGATACTTCATTTTTTTTAAATATTCTATTCTATTTGTTTTGGTGCAAAAATATGTATTTGTTTTAAATAATTCTATTGAGGATGGTCATTCTGTTACTGCAAAATGAAAATTACTTTCACTTATTTCCTGTTTGTACTAGTTAGCTTTAAAATTCTCCTATGAAATGTTCCAACAATCCTACAGTTATTATGTTTACCTTGGGGCCTCCGAAAGGGACCATAGAACTAAGCTGAAACGGGTCAGCATATACACCAGCAGGAAGAGTCTCTATAAGCAACAATGAACATTCTGGTGATGTATATAATCCTCGCAGATCTTTATCCAAAACAATGTATGTGTTCAAATCTCTAATAGTAAAAGAAAGGAAAAAAGATTATATAACCGGTATTTAATTTCCTTGCCAATTTTGTGTACCTCAAGAGCAGAGTTATCATCCTTTTTTTTTTAAATTGACATAAATTTTTTTCTATGCACAGCCTGATCTCAATGGATCACATCCCCCCCCCCCACCCCTTTTTCCTGGTCCAAAAAAGAAGCCATTGGGACAGCCCACATTATATAAATATATAAAAAACACTGCTTCTGAAAAAGAGGAGAAAATTATGCCCAGAAGACAAGGCCCTGGTCCAGTTGAGCCTCATGGCCACCAGCCTGCTCCCCTCTAATAGACTAAACAATATTGCATCCTACCTTAATTAGAAGGATCAATATTTTTTCACTTGACACTCTTTCTTTTAAACAATATATTTTCATCTCAATAAATACAAACCAACCTGTGAAAACCTTGACCTATTAACGATCTGTCCATATGTAGATTAGAACCAGGTAGAAGTGTTTGAACGATTGATAGTTGCAGTGACACTAGTAAATGGCGTAAAAAATACATCTTCCCTAATTTTAACTCATCATGGTCTAAAAAAGAAGAAAACAAAAATTTCTTCAATCTCATAATTTACTTCTGTCTTTAAATACAACTAGATCAAACATGTGCCTAAGTGGTGAAATAGTAAAATGCAAAGTTCAGCGAACATGACCTCATCTGCTGATGTACAGTCAATGCTAACAACCTTATACCAAAATTAAGACATGTAAGAGTAGAAGACCAATTGGCCCTACTCATGTAAAGTTTTTTAACATACCAGTATTCATATATTATAATGTCCCTGAATCATGGTATAATCAAGAATCAAAGCAATTTATACAAAATAAAAACATTTATTTTTAAAAACTTAATAAATACCGTACTAATAAAATAATATGCCATGTAAGAAGTAGAAAATAGTCAACAGACTCAATATTCAAAAACTCAGACAATGAAATTTATCGAAGGAGTCAAATAATATTAAAGGACAGCATGTGATTGTTTACATTTTATTAACTGTGAATGTAATGTTATGATGATAGTTATACTTATGACGTTATGTGATTCTTTCTCTTGTAGGGTCGAGCCTAGACTGGTCTGGTTTGACCCTGGTTAGTTTGTCACAGGCGAGAAGATTAATGCAAGCTTCGGGGCTTAACCCTTCAGATCCAGGTTCCTGTTAGGGGCACTCTGCGATTAGATGTTCTATTGTTTCAGCAGCAAGGCCCCAGAGCTGGCAGTTCGGGTCCCTACATGAGTTGAGTCTATGCTGGTAGCTTTGTGTTGGGCAATATTCGATCCTCATTTTTGTAACGAGGCTCTGTTTGCTTTGTACAAGTCGCCACCAGTGATTCTATTTTTCTCATTCGTGACATGTTTTGATAGAGCTATCGAGCTGTTTCACCTGATGCTAATGTCCAACTGTTGAGCCACTCTTCATGAAACTGGGCTTTTATACCAGGCTTTAACGCCCAGCTAAGTCATGTGCTGGTCTGGTTGCGGCTGAGCTGCACATCTCTATTTGATTTTGTATTCTTTGTATACTTAGTATACAAGTACAAGTGTCAATCATAGTCAAAGACTTAAATATTCAATAACTATTACAATAGACAATAGTAAAAATGTATTTAAGGGTAAAGCGAAGAGATAGCACAGTGACGTCATTTGCGTGTTTTGTTAAGGTGCTGTTTTGGATTCACTCCCCTTATTTTTTGTTAATAGAGTTACATTTTCATTAATATGAGGATGGCACGTTTTAATTAAATTTTTAATGGTTGATTAATTATAATTTAAAAATTTTATTGGTTGGCTAATTATAATATTTTTATGTGTTCCGCCATCTTTGAAACAGCTTTATTGCATGACCTCATAGTGTTTTATTCATTTTCTGGATATTCTTATCGGTGGAACCTGAAATAAAGTGTGTAAAAGTGTATTCTATGAAACTGTAAGTTGGGTTTTCATTATTTCTTTATTTTAAAATTATTTCTGGCAATTTTTTATTGTTTTTGTTCATTTTCATAGTTTTCTTGCCACAATGTGTAAATTCCACGTGTTTTTACTTGCAGCTGTGACTTTAGAGATATATTTAGGGTTCAGGTTAGGTTTAGGGATCGATTTAGGGATATCAGTTTAGGGTCAACACCCTGGTTCCAATAGGGTCAAAACCTAGGTTTCGATAGGGTCAAAACCCTGGTTCCGATACTGTCAAAACCCACGTTCCGATAGGGTCAAAACCCTGGTTCGGATAGGGTCAAAACCCAGGTTCGGATAGGGTCAAAACCCTGGTTAAGATAGGGTCAAAACCCCCTGGTTCGGATAGGGTCAAAACCCAGGTTAGGTTTAGGGATACATTTAGGACATTTTTTCATTAATTTTTAACGTTTTAATCCTAATTTTAGCTAACGTGATTATTTTATTTTTCCAAACTGTCAAAATTCACGGGTCGCGGCAACCAAGATGGTGGCCATGGTAAAAAACACAGTGCCATCTCTTTGCATTTACCGTATTTAATTTAAACAGTATCAGTTCAGTTCAATCAAATATAGCCTAATAATTAATGGGCAGCTGTGCATCTGATTGTTTTCATTTAAATTTAAATTTTAAATTAAATGTTAATGTTATGTGATAATGATAGTCTGATAGTTCTACTTATTATAACGTTATTTTCATGACATTACTTACTCTATCTTATATTATATAATCTAGAAACTATAAATATATTTATACACGATTCATGGTTGATCGATTCATTATGATTCATTAGTCACTGAGTCATTGCATTGATTACTATGACTATGACTATACTATATACTATATTATACTATACTATTAATAATAATATTAATAATACTATTAATTTAAAATTTAATTAATTATTACTGACTGGCTTGTCTAGTCTTTACTACCTAAATCGGCTACACTTAAATAAACACTCACTGTCTTTACCTTCTTACTTCTTGATTACCGACTTCTTACCAAAAGTTGGCTGATTTCGATGATAAAAAAAAAATATGTGTTTTGCGATGTTAGTCATGAGCAGCTAGTCATGAGCAGCTAGTTAAATCTGCAACATTTCTACTTTCGTTTTTGCATCCACTGGTGACCAGTAGTTTTCATGATACTTCCGGAAACTTAAAATGGAGTATGTGGGACGGAAACTTAAGATTTCAATCCGCTATTATTTACAGTTTTACATTTTATTGTCTTATTTATAACTGTTAGTAGCTAGCATAAAATACACTTACTTGCTTGTAATCACTCAAGGAAAATGGGGAATCTGTTTGGGAAGAAAGCTAAAACGTCGAGGGTGACGGAGCAAGATAAAGCTATTCTTGTAAGTTTTTAATAAAATAAATATTTAAATAAAATTATTTATTTATAGTTAAGTGACTAAGCCCTAGCCTCTACTAAGCCTATCTATTCATTATTGCATTAACTATACTAGTGTAGGGTGACCAAATCATGAACTGGAAAAAACAGGACACACCCAAGGAGGGTTTGGAGGGATACCCTCCAGCTAAGAAGGGGGCCTCTGCTGGAAACTGTTGATGATATATATACCCATTTTAACCAGATTAATTAGACAGGAACAATGTGTGTCAATATGAAAATATATGTTAAGCTTTAATAATAATTTGACATAATATACAAGTAAATGTTTCGGCACATGCCTGCATCAGTTTAACTGTTTTGAGACCTAGAAATCTTTTTAAATTTACCTTCTCTTTTGTAATTTAATTTAAACTCATATGACTCATATTCATATCATAAACGAAAACAATAATTTTGCAGTGAATACTTATTTATTTATACATATAAGATCTATGGCAGAGACACGAAGCGTCAGCAGAGTGGTGGAGGGGGAACAGTGCAACCATCAAGCGAGCCCACATCATTACTGGCTACCCAGCTAGCTAAAATATTACTTGAAATTATATTATAAATTAGGAAGTTTTAGTGATTTGAAAATGTGGTTGGTTTTTAGAAACAGGACATTTAGGCGTCCCGAGAGACTTTTTCGGGACACCAGGTACGATCTTGAAAAAACAAGACAATCCTGTTTTTATGGGATGTTTGGTCACCCTATACTATACTAGTGTAATATAGTCGATTCTGACTCTTCTATCAGTGATCAATCATAATTAATGTCAATAATCACTATAATTATCAATACTATTACTATTAGACTATCATCTCTATCACATCAATAGTGAAAAATTGTATGAGTAGGCTGGTAATCCCTTGCCCTTATTCTTATTTTAGTGTGATTAATTATTTCTATATGAAATAATAAATTAAAAACTTCCTATTTACCATAAACATACGGTTAAAGTAAAGTAAAAATAATAGATAGTTAAACTAAGTAAGATTCAGAGGCATGAACTTACTGTGGGGTCATAACGATAAACTTCGTGTATTAACTGATGGTGTAACATCAGCCCTTCTCACCCCCTACACATACTCGAAAAATGAATTGCACTAGGAACAAGGTAAGTTTTAAAAAAAAGGTTTTAATGATATATTTCCAGTATTTCTTCTCTTTTTAATGGATTTCCAACTTTGTATATAAATTAAAAACATTTTGCCGATGGTTGTAATTTTAAATACTGACACTGATACTCAGCATTGCGCCCCTTCCCCTTAGTCAGGCCCGTTCTTAGGCATATGCTGACTACACATCCGCGTAGGGCCCTGAACGTGAAGGGGCCCCCGTGAGGCGCCCTCAATCCCCCGTTTTTTTAACTGGCACTGCAGCCGTCTGTGTCACTCATGTTACCTTCCTCATCCTGAAATTTATCATTCCGAGTTGAATTTGGAGGAAATAAGTGCCACCAGAGCCATTCTTAGGCATATAGGCAAACTAGGCAACCGCCTAGGGCCCCACTACCACCTGCATGTTCATATATTTCAGAAGTACACATTTTCTCTATTGGCGGAATTATCAATATGGTTAGTGGTTACACGCGAGCAAAGAGGAAACATTGATGAAGGCAGAATGGAGGTGCTGCAGTGGTGGGTGGTGTTTTCTCCTCAGCTCGAGGAAACTCCACCCCCGGGACCCCCCCCTTCTGGGGCCCCCAACCTACACTCCATGCTTAGGGCCCCCAAACTCCTAAGAACGGCTCTGCCTTAGTGTGTTGTTCTGGATATGCGGATGGTCCCTTGAAACCTTGGGGAGGGGTGTGCAGGAACATCATTTCAGCACAAAACTAAAACTTGGTTGGCTTGTTGAGTTGTTTAGTACAGGAGGCTCCACAGCACTTAGCAATTTAAATACAAACCTAATGTCAATATGACGTCTGGGGTGGGGGAGGGGTGGTTTTAGAAATTGATATCCGACTAATGCGGCGAATGCTTCCCAGATAACTTAATGCAGGACAAGTGAACCCACTGACAAATGAACACACTGAAGAAAAATGACCAGACACTCAAGTAACCACAGGTACAAGTGATTACAAAGCCAATTGAACCAAGGAACAAATTTGCCCATAGCCCTAGTCCAAACTCAACATCTACCTGTTTTGGGGGCACACACACAGTCAGCAACGAGCATCTGAGACGAACACAGTGTTGCTACCTGTGCCTTCCTAAAAAGAACATGGCAGAGGAGACCATGTTGCTCCTGCTATGCTGGCTCTTATCCATTATGTCAACATATGAGAGAATGACTTCGGTAATCAGCTGACCAGGGAAACATCGCCCGGCCAAAGTATACGAAGCGCGAGACTCGGCTACGAAGCGCAAGAATCAGCTATGTAAGATAATAGAATTCCACTAACATCAGAGAGTAATCCAGAGGCATGGCTGGTGCACGTTATCTTGACATACCGTAACAGCTAGGGATGAAGAAGAATGACTCAGTGGCTTAGCAAGGGTCAGTGACGCCCACTACCACAAAATTTTTTTAAAAACTTTCCAGTTGACTGAAAATGCCACCCCTTCATATAACGAAAAATGTTCCACCTGTGTAGGACTGCCCCCTCCACAGCCTCTTCCTACGCAAGTGGATGGAATTTTTCTTGGCAGTTGTGAGTCATCTCACAGTAGGCAAATAAGTTGTTTAAATGGTCTATGATTGGTCAGCTCTAATTAGACAGGAGGGACTTAATTATTTAAATGACACCTAAGTTAACTCTGATTTGTGATTAGTAAAATGAGAGACAGTGTTAGTGATTTTATATAATTACAAGGACTTTGTTTTGCTTTATAAGTAATCTGTTCGTTCTGGTGTTCAGTTCTCTATAGCCGTATATTTCATTACTTACCCCCTTTTTGCCTCTTTGTAAATCTTCGACTATTTATTGAAAACAAAATCATCACACATTTTAACAAAATGGACACTTTTATTAACAGTATTAATAAACATTGTCCAACATAACCCCCATCCCCACACACAAAAATCTAGACGCCTTACGTCCGAAATGGATGCAGGACCGTGGAAGGAAATGAGGCACCCTTGGTGAAGCCTGAAACTAATGCCCCTAGTATATAGAAAATGCCCCCCCCCCCCTCCCCCAATATTGACGCCCCTGGCGAGTACAACTATACAGGGCCTAGAACATGGGATACCAGTACTGAAATATTTAAACTTGTCTAAGACCACTACTGATTTAGAAAGAAATATTGGACACTTAGACATACCGTAATTAAATAAAGTTATAACATAAATGCAACATTTATTTGAATCTAGATACATCCAATTGGGACAACTATTATTACATTTTTTTGATCAAGAAGAGTTCTTCTTTATTTACTACAATGTTGCTGTGAAAAACATAAGTTTTATGAATATGTACTATTTTTGGTCTCGTAAAGTTTGTTAAATTGCTATTGTATTCGAACATAAAGCTGGTACTTTACTTTCATAAACACTTTCAATGACTTTCCATCATGTACATGGAAGTTCTTAATTTATTTGACTAGAAATAATTAATCGCACTAAAATAAGGGATTACCTAATTTTATTATATCACTTTACTCTAACTTATACTTATAGTAATTTAAGTAATATAAGTATTAGTAGTACCGGTAATAATAAAAAGGCCATATTATTAATTGTTGCAGCATGTGTCTTGACCTAATATTACTTCAGTCTAGACTGTTTAGAGCTAAAGCATCAACCACTTCTTTCCTCCTTTTTTGTTTTGATGTTGACATCACTGATTAAATGTGTAAGTGTAGTGATGTACCAATCCCACCCATACCTTGATTTGGAAAAGGTTGTTTATGTTCTAATTTGTTCTAAAGAATGCAATCAGGTGATGCAATTTCTAGCATTTCTTTTCTGGACATTTCCAACTTTCTCCCTAAAAATAAGGCGGCAGCTTTCTTTATCCGGGAAAGAGATTGTATCTATTTTTCCTAGACATTTACGAGATGTATTATACTTACAACATTGTACTCTTTATGTGTGTGTGTAATTTAATATTTGTATCGTTTGAGGATTGTACTTTTTCACTTGCTGTGCTGTGAGCTACTATAATTTTTATTTCTGTCTATTTGATCTTGTATTATTTGTATAAATTTAATAGTATAATTAAATTGAATATTTGTTAATATCACTAGCTTTGGTATCGTTTTTATTTGTATACTGGTTTTCAGTCCTTTCTTAAATTTTGTTTAAAAAAAAGAAGTAACTCAAGCAGATTAAATTTTACAAAGCTATATAACAGTACGTAAACTTAATACTTCAACTTCGTCATCATCATCAGTTTGACTACAGTTCGTTCCGGGCCCTGGCCTGCTCCACAACATCCTGCAATTCGGATTGATCAGTGGCTTTCTGCCTCCATGCGTGGACCCCCAGCTGATGTAAGTCCTTCTCTACACCATCAATCCATCTCAGATTTTGTTGACCCCTTGTCCATTTGCCCCTAGGTTTCTGCCTATAGATCACTTTTGATGCTTTACAATTCGGCATTCTCTCAAGGTGTTCAGTCCAGCGCAGTCTGCCTTTTTTAAATTGTGACTATCAATGGATCCTCGAACAATTGATAAATCGTTTTTTACCAATTCTCCATATACTCGACCATATATTTCCTGAGGATTTTCCTCTCCACTGCATTGAGAAGGTTCACTGCTTTTTTATTAAGGGACCAAGACTCACTTGCGCAAATTACAGCTAGTCTTATGATAGTGGTGTATAATGCCGTCTTTGTTCTCCATGAGGGTTTTTCGCTTCCTTGTACTTGTAGCTATTGTTGGGTGAAATAAGAACGGTTGCTTTCAGTTATCCTTTCTCTCACCTCTGTCATTGTTTGATTCTGCTCATTTATAGCAGCTCCTAGATATTTAAAAGTAGCCCATCTCTCAAAGGTGTGGTTTCTTATTATTATGTTGTCATCAGTATGTGTGTTTCGTGACATTACCTTATACTTTGTCTTCACTTTATTTATCTCAAATGCATAATATTGAACTTTCTTACTTAGGAGCCATACATAAATGATGTCCCACTATTTTGGAAAAATTTGTTAACTTTCCTCACTCAACTAAAGCCTCTTATCAAAAAAAAAAAAAATTTGACTTCCTCGTCAAATTGTTGCATAGAAGCTTTCAATACATTTAGTACCTTAAAAGAGGTTCAAATTTTAAAAACCCCTCCCCTTTGCCGCTAGGGCCGTGCGTAGGGGGTGAAGGGGGCATCCGCCCCAGACGCCAACTTCAAGAGGGCTTCATGCTTCACTTTTATGACTGTCGTGAGCCTATGACTATTAGTTGGTATGAAAATCTTCTATTTGTTTAGGTATGAAATATAAGGTGATGCTGACTAATACCGAGTCATAGAATTTATATTTGACATAAGTAGGAATCTTACAAAATTTAACAAGTATTGGCGTAACTATAATACTGTTAGGCGGCATTTGCATCTTACATGTCTATCATAGTAATAGTAATATTATCAAATCATGAAACAAAAGTTGCCATCAACAACATTACTAATAATTACTGGTATGCAAGGTCATTCTTTTCTTCTGTTTTGTTTTATCGCGGTGGAAAACATGTTGTATTTGGGGAATAATGCATTTTTAAAAAAAATTAATTTAATTCTTATTAGGCGCACTTAAGGTGACGCCTTCTGTTAGTGAAAGTTACTAAGTTATACGGAGAATTATAAATAAATTAAGTCAGAAACCAGATTTTACCAAAAGTTTTAGTTTGGATGGATAGTATATAAATCCATTAAGCTGTGGGTGCTCTTTAATAATTCATCCAGAGAGAGTGAAACAATAACTTTGGAACAGACTATAAAGCCCTTTTTAGCACACTTTTTGCAGCCTTACATTCACATTGTTTTCTTTCAAATCATGTACAAACATGGGATATTCCTTTTCGTTACCACTTGTCTCCATGGTAAAACATAACATTAATACTTAGACATTTATTTTCAGCAACTCAAGCAACAAAGAGATAAGTTGAAACAGTACCAAAAGAGAATAACTGTACAATTGGAAAGAGACAAGGAAGTTGCCCGAGCATTACTTAAGGATGGAAAGAAAGAGTAAGTTTAAAGTCATAACAAAAAGGAGCCAAGAGATGTGGTTTTACTTGTACTTGTATGGGTTTTTTAAGGTGACCTATATGAACATTGTTCTGTACATGTTTCACTAGATTTAGGAAAACAGTTATACATGTTCATTAATGGTGAGGACCTTTGTTTATTTCTTATAAGCACTTCAGTTTTAATCAAATGAAACTTTTTGAGTCATTCAAATTGACCTCTGGGATTGCTAGGCTATCAATGTGGTACAGTCTACATATATTATCAAGGTATATTGAGACATTGATCTGTATTTGTGTATATACCTATTGCGGGAATCATTCCTGAATTAACACGTAGTTACATAATAGAGGCTTTGAGAACATTTCAGTTGGTTGGTAGTAAAACACAATTACAAATACACTTATTTTAATTCTTAGCATGAAATAGAGCAGAAATTAATTTTATCTTCTGGCATTGATTGATTTTTTTTACATTGATTCTTACCTGTCCAGTAAGGCAAAGTTAATGCTGAGGAAAAAGAAATTTCAAGAAAGCTTAATGGCAAAAACTGATATTCAACTAGACAACATTGAGAAATTAGTAAGTTTTTATTTATGCTTATTTTTTTTATCAATGCCTACTTATGCAAATATCTTAACTTCTTGCAAAAGAAATAAACTCATAACATTTAGATCTTCACATTGATTAAGAATTATAATCAGTATATTAAAAGTTTTGTTTGACAATTTTAAGGAACAATTTTAATTATTATTATATCTTCAGTGATGACCATTGAACTTGTGATGATTCACACTATGCAAGGGAAAAAATAACAAATCTATGAAATAAATTACCAAGTTAGATGTTTGATCTATTTCATATGATCAGTTACCCCCTTCTTCATTAAATATTTAATCCCTGATTCTTTATCTTTTGCAAAAATGTGTGCTGTGAAACCCATAGTTCAACAAAAATTACTATTTAGTCATTCACACAATAATTAATAGGTCATTTTTTTCTTTTGTTCTGTTTTATCAGGGAGGAAAACATGTTGTATTTGGAGATTGATGCATTAAAATTTGTTATTCTAATTTTTTATAGTGGCACTTAAGATGAGGCCCTATTTTAATAGAGGCCTAGTAAATCATAAGGAGAACTGCAAATAAATTATGTCATTCCAATTTCTACAACAGGTCCATGATTTAGAGTATGCTCAGGTAGAGCATGAAGTTATCAAAGGGTTGCAGATTGGAAATGCCTCCCTCAAAAAGATGCATGAGGTAATAATTCAGTGCGTCTATTTAATTTTAAATTTATACTTTAGTTAAAAGATATGTTTTCAAATTGTTTTTTTATGATAATGAGCTGGTTTAATGTGACCATCAAGTTTCAATGAAGCATCTCATTTGAGACTCTGTGACTTACAAAGTTAATTTATATAAATTTTCAGTTGTGCTCATAGGCTTCAAATATAGAAATAAATTCAAAACCAGTCAAACATTGAAAGGAAAAGATAATGGTTTGGCCACGTTGAATAACACTGGAAGTGAATAATATGGAACATTAAAAATAATATGATTTAAAATTCTTTATACCCTGTAACATATTTCTTCACGGTTTAAAACATCTGCTATTGCTACTTTCTCTTAAGATTTTGTCTCTTGAAGATATTGAACAGATCATGGAAGAGACCAGCGAGGGCATTGAGAAACAGAGAGTAAGCTATTAAATTTTTTTTTCCATTTTAAAGATAGTAATTATCATTAAAAATTTTAGAATTGGTGAAACAATTTTTACATTGTTGGTTGTCAAATGACAATGATCATTTTGTTAGCTTTGACTTTGAGTAATTTCTTAATACTGGTATATCAAAATATTTATTTTTGAATATCATATTGCAGGAAATTGATGAGCTTCTGTCTGGTGGCTTGTCAGCTCAGGATGAAAGTGATGTTTTAGCTGAACTTGATGAAATTATGAAGGTAAATAGTCAGCTAGGAAAGATGTTTTAAACTGACACTATATTGAATGTTGCTTTAAGCTATCTTTTGCTTCAGTTAAAGTAGGATGATTGATTCAGTTTCTTTTTTAAATAAATTTTTACTATTGTTATTTTATTTTAAAGATACTTATAAGCTTATCAATATATTTAAAATGAAATTAGAATTATTTAAGAAACTCATTTCAAGCTTATCTGATAAATTATTTGTTAATATGTACCAAAATTTGACTTTGCCAATTTTTATCAGCAAGCGGAAGGCGCTTTTGATGAAGATGTTGAATTACCTGAGGTGCCTACGGAACAGATTGGAGGTATGTAAAACAGAAAAATATTCACTCCTTACAACACTGACAATTGTAAAATTACTAGTTTGACAAAATTTTTAGGCGAAACAAGCAGTATTATTTTGTTGGTCCAATCTGTCTTTAGACATTTGAGAATGATCTCAGAAATGTAACACTTAACAAAAATATCAGTTACACAACCACTTGTTGAGGCATAAATTAACTAATTAAATTTATCCCAATATCAACTACAATGAATTTTATCTGCCAATGAAAATATCTGTTTCAAAACATAACCCTAAACTTTTTCAAAATTTAAACAAAATAAATTAGTGTATTTCTACGCATACTTATTAAACATGTGCTCTTTAATTCTTTTTTCTTGATCAGAACCCACAAGACCTGTCGTATCCAAAAAGAATAAAACAGCTGTTCCAGCCTCTTAACAACTTTTTAAAAAAATAGCATTTAAAACAAGTATTTGATGTTTCTGAACTTTTTTTCCATTTTCACCATAATTGTAATTTGTTCATATTACCTAAATTAAATGTTCATTGTAAAAACTAGACTTATAATGAGTGACAGACACAAGTTTGATACCTTATAATGAATCACATGTTTAATTTATAGCCGAAGAGAATAAAAAAATATTTTAAAGAGGAAACAAGGTGACGTTTGTTTCCATTTTTCGTAATGCTTGTTGAGATTGTCTACGACAGGTGTATTCATTTTATTATGATGATTGAGTACTTTTATAGCGCTTGTGTCCATGCTATTTCAGCCCACGCACAGCGCTCTGATGTTCCAAAATCTATTTGAAGAAAAAAGTCTTTGAATGGTGCTTACATGACTTTTACCTTTTCACATGTATTTGTTTTCATATCAGTGGTTAACAAATCTAAATGATCAATAATTAAGACAATATTGTCACCAAGGGAGCTCGTTGATGGCTGATTTCTACTCTAGAGAATTACTTAAAGTATCTTGCTTTTAAATTTTTGTTATTGTAAAATGTTGTCTTTGTTAAAATAAGTATTTATTTACAAAGTTGCTGTAGGGAAGTGAGAGGCTGGGATTAAACAAATATTAAAAATATTATTGTTGGGTTGTAAGACAAAATTTAAAATCGAACGAAAGATAATTGAATGCACTATATGTTTCCATACTTACTTCTGTAGTTAAAATAAAATAAACTACCACAAATGACATCCGAATGGCATTGAGTCTAAAGGATCTGAATAGAGGTGATGTGTGTCCGGAGCCCTTAAGACTAAATGCTATTTGGATGTCATTTATGGTAGTTTATTTTAGTTAAACTGAAGAAGTAATTTTACAAACTTATAGTCCATTCAATTATCTTTCATTTGATACCTAATTTTGTCTTACAAACCCTACAGTAATAATTTTTAGTAAACCCAAAATCTCACTTCTGATACCCAGGTCCGAATAGTCGCAGCCTTTTATTTATGTGCCGAAAATGAATTATATGAATATGTACAATGTATAAAAAAACATGTCCATTTATTTGGATCCTGATCTTAGCTTATCTTATTTGCTTGGTAGCATATTTAAACTCTCCATTTTGAGTTACTCTGTATTCTACTTTGTGTGATTTAGTGCAAGAAAGCGCATAAGTTAGTTTGAATTTTCAGTCTTAATAAAACAAACTATATTTAGAATAATTTCTGTTGATGCTTACATGTTTTATCATTTGTTTTAACATTGCAAAAGATAGCTGGGCATAAACTGTAATGTGACTGCCTTTTTTTTTTATTATTAAAGACCACATTAACTTAATTTCTATATACTTTGAATGCCAGCACATCAACTATTAACTATTGTTGTACAAGTTTTCAGATTAAATAGATTTAATGGAAGAATATTCCAAATGTTGTTCACTAAATTGCGTTATGCAATGAAATATGCTGAGAATGGGTAACTTCATTTAATTGCCTTATTTATTATTTAGAATTTTACAACCTACTTGATTGGTTTTCTTGTCTTGATAACAATGTGTTACCAGGAGGATCATTTTTTTTTTTTAAACAAGGGAATCACTTGCTACACTTATAAAGATAACATAGGCTACGATTGCCTAATACAAAGTGTCCCAAAGGGGATTTTAAACTGAAATGTTATATTTGTTTTCAATAGCTAATTATTAGTTGAACTTTTTTTGATTAACTTTTTTTTTTGGTTTGATTATCTTTTATTGTTTTAGATAAATGTTTTTCCCCATCCCTTATATTCCTTTTTTTTTTTTTCATTTTAATTACGGTTTAAAACTTAAATGATTTTTCAGCTGCTTACAATGGAGAAATACCTTTCTCTGAAAATAGTTCTCCAATTGTTTACTCGGCCCCAACATTTTTTACAAAATTTTTATATATTTTTTTTCAATAGCTAATTATTTGTTGAACTTTTTTTGATTAACTTTTTTTTTTGGTTTGATTATCTTTTATTTTTTTAGATAAATTTTTTTCCCCATCCCTTATATTCCTTTTTTTTTTTTTCATTTTAATTACGGTATAAAACTTAAATGATTTATCAGCTGCTTACAATGGAGAAATACCTTTATCTGAAAATAGTTCTCCAATTGTTTACTCGGCCCCAACATGTTTTACAAAATGTTTCAATCTGCAAACTTGTCACCATTACTTTTGTATAACTCATCAGTGAGGCTGTTGTTAATAATAAATGTATGCATTCTTGCAATGTCTGTTTTGAATTTTTAATACTAGAATACTACTAGAATGGTTTATAAATTAATCTTGTTCAATAAGTGCAACATTCTGACACCTTCTCTTAAGCACAATTCTGACACCTTCTCTTAAGCACAATTTTGACCAGATGACCCCCTCAAAAAAAAAAAATCCATGCTTTCTCTCAATTTGAGAATATTGAATTTTTATTATATCGAGTATGAGAAAAGGAAAAAGAAAAAAAATCACATGAAAAATATGCCATTTTGATTTTTATAATAATCTTATAAGTGGATAAGACAATTACCTGAGTCTTTTTTTAACCAGTCGCACTGATTTTTAAAAGGAGGAAGACACAGTTTTATTGCTTTTATAGAGTTAAGCTGTTACCTTCTGAAGAACACCCACCCCCACAAAAAAACCTAAAGCAGGATTTATATATATTTTTTAAAGCTAGAAACTGCTTATTTTACCTAAAAAATGATTAAAATAATAAATATATATATATATAAATATGTAGGCCTATAATATATATATATATATATATAAAAATATGTAGGTCTACCTATTCTGTATACCACAAAAATCCTGCGAAATAGCAAAAAATAAGCAGAACGTACCCTAGGGAAAAAAAACTCAAGTATTGAGGTATTACTGTATATCAAACCACTACAGATACATTTTGAGTCTCCAGCACCAGGAGTTAATCCTTGCAAGGATTAATGGCTATTCACAGATGTCCATATTCTTTGATTAACTCTTGAGGATGATGAGAGAAATGCTTGTTGACTTGTCTTATCTACCAGGTGATGGCTACTGATTTCAGTTTCTGCCTCTAGTCCAATTTGTTTCTCTTGCTCCCATAGTCTCCTACAGACACACTGTGTCAAAATTTCAGCATCTAACTCTGATCCAGGAGTCATCCTTGCGGTGTAGCTCTCCATCATTTGTTTATAAATCTAGCTGCCTGCTTCACTCTTGATTCCAGTCATATTTGGATTTTCCTTTGTGATCGTTTTTTTTTTTTTTTAAAAATATGTAATGTAATGTGTTGTTTCTGTTGCTAACAACCTTCTTTACCGGGGCGTGGAATATCGGTAGCAAGGCCTATGATTAGAGTTAGTGCAGCCTTGAATCAAGGCTTGAGAACCAATCTTTATTCCAGTCATATTTGGATTTTCCTTTTTGATCGTTTTTTTTTTTTTTTAAAAATATGTAATGTAATGTGTTGTTTCTGTTGCTAACAACCTTCTTTACCGTGGCGTGGAATATCGGTAGCAAGGACTATGATTAGAGTTAGTGCAGCCTTGAATCAAGGCTTGAGAACCAGTGGAGTATCGGTAGCAAGGACAATGATTATGATTAGAGTTAGTGCAGCCTTGAATCAAGGCTTGAGAACCAGTGGAGTATCGGTTGCAAGGACTATGATTATGATTAGAGTTAGTGCAGTGACGTGAGTGGGCCAAGATTTAAACGGTGCCATTTGAAATAATAGATGACCAGCGCCCTAGCTAAAGTTGGCGTTCGCTCCTTATTATTTTCTCTCTCCATTTTTCTATTTAGACACTTAGACCTTACCCATTTTTTTCAGAGTTTAAATCTCGGATTATCGGTAAGAATTAATTTTTGGTAAATATAATTATGCTTCACTGCATCTTTTAATCACTTTCGTTGCGGTTGACCGAAAATGCCGCCCCTCAATTGTAATGGACTAGCCCCCAGCGCACCTCCCTCAATCATAATCATACGGCTCATACGCTTTTTGCAGTCAGCAAGTCAAAGTGACTAATTAGCTGTGACGGGGGTAGGGTAGGAGGTGCCACCCATAGTGGCCATAGCCATGGGGGGCCAAGAATTTTGCCGCCCCCACCACACGAATTACTTTGCATTTTTTTTTTAAAGGATGCCCATCAATTTATGTAGATTGTCGCCCACCCGTCCTTCACCAGTACAAGTAGTTGTGTGTTGAACCAGTGGGCGTGGGTGGAAGTGGCCATGCCTACGCAACATACTGATGCATAGACATAGCCTTATACAGATTGGCTATACTATTAATATTATACTAGATTTAGTGTTGGATTTGGTTTCGCGTTGGAAGTCAAAACGATAGAAAAAAACGTTAATATTATTGCCTACGTAATAATTAATCTATTTATAGTGTCTCAGAAGATGGCTAGTGATAAGTAGGAGGATTGTTTCTTTATTTATTTAATCCGAAATTTTTTCAAGGGAAACAATGCAGAACTAAAAACGCAGGGCGTAAATAAACAATAATCATGTCTGAAGGCGAAGAAAAGACCCCTGATGAACAAGGAATTGCGTTACCAACCCAAGCAACTGCAAATGAGCTTATCGAACCAGAACCTAAGTCCGAAAGTCCACAATCTATAGCTTCCCCGGATACTAAAGCCAAATTTAATTCTAAAGGTGCTTAAATTGATTTTTAAAAGGTTTTGCTCTACACTTTTACTAGTTTTACCACAAATTGTAGTGAAGTACAATCAAGTCTTCATACACTTATTTGACTTATAAATATTATTAACATACTCATACACTCTTCTTGGTCTAATTTATGTCCGGTTACCTTCTTCTACACTTCTTTAACTTTTTGGCCATAATTCCTTACTACTACGCTAATGTTTTAAAAATTAATAGTAACCAATTTGTATTATTAGTAAGGAGTCTTTACTCTTTACTTTAACTTTTAGCTTAATTTTCTGAATTTCTCTGAAAATAATCAGACTAAAACTAATACTAAAGGCCCACTAAGTCTAAAGCAACTGCAGGCAACAAAGACTTGATAAATTGCAAGTATTAAGACAAGTTAAAAAAAAATAAGACTTAAGGGCTATCCATAAACAATGTCACACTTCTAAAGGGGTGGGGGTGGGTGGGCAAGAATTTGTGATGATGTGTGAGTGTCACTTAAGTGTGCTACTAAAAGTATCTAATTTGTGTTACAATTTCTTTTACAACGGGGTTGTGTTTGTTGTTATTAAAAATTTGCCAAATTTTTGTGACGTTCTATATAGATGTCCCCTGACTCTGACAGAATCAGGCCCAACTGAATAATCCACATTTCATCTACTGAATTTTACATAAATTTAGCAAGAATCATTCATAATCATAGTCAGCCAAGCTTTTCAAGGTTGTGTAAGTGCTAGTTGTGATTTCAAGTTGATGAAAGTAAAGTAAGAGTAAAGACCAAAGCAAGTTTATATATATTTTATATATATCGGTGTATATATATATATATATATATATATATATATATATATATATATATATATATATATATATATATATATATATATATATATATATATATATATATATATGAGGGAAAAACAGTATACTCACTTTTGACACGTTTTTTAAAGTTTTTTTATTTAATAATAAATGTAAAATAAAAGAGTTTCTGATAAATGCAATTTTTAAGCTATTTTATGTATATTTTAAACTATGTAATTGAGTCTTTTCTTTCAGTGGATATTCTTCTAAAGCCAGCCGGAGATGCTCCTATTATGAAAAAAAAGAAATGGACTGTTGACAGGACAAAAAAGATTTGCTGGGTTTCAGATTTCATTAAAAAATACATAAAGAATGAACCATCAGAATCATTGGTAGGTGGATAAACAAAGAGTGGATCGGCAATGTGTTAAATTTTTATTGTTGTTAAAATGAACTAAAACTCATGAGTTTAATGCACAGGAACAAGGATTCATTTCTACCTTCAATGCTTTTTTTATAGGAGAGATTTTTTCCATTCATATTTTATGAATGTAGTGAATAAAATGCTTTTTGTAAATTTTTAATTAAAGAAAATTAAACAGTTATTCTTTTTTGAAAATGATCTCGGTTAAAAATAAAACAGATGACATAGAATTGTCTAGCATGGGTGGTTTTTAAGAGGTTTGTAACTCACATATAAGGATGGGGTCCTTGTTTTTGTAATGGGTAACTTACGGTGGGCAATCCATTTTAAAACATTAAAATATTATTCTTAGTTTCTTTTTTTACAGTTTTTATATGTAAACCAGTCATATGCACCATCTCCAGACACAGATATAGGATCTATATTTGATGTAAGTAAATGGGGTACAGTACTTGGTCAAAGAAAGCTACGAATGGGATTTATTACACTAAGAGAGGACATTTGGAAATTCACACCAAATTTTAATATATTATTGTGTAACATTACATCAATTTTCTTCTGGCTGGAAGCATTAAAATGAATTCCTAAAAAAATATGTTGAAGACATTTTGAACTTATTTCATTCATAAGAAATTTGGTAATATGAGTAATTTAATATCCAAAACATTGGTGGAAGGTTCACATTGCAAAGGCTTTAGTGTTTAAGGTAAATGTTATGTCTCTCTCTAGATAATTTTCTATCTTCATTGGGTAAAATAAAAATCACACCACATTATGCCTAAAACTAATCAATAATTTGTTTATGCCTAAACTCTAACTCAGAAGCAAGACAAAATTATTTTTCCTTAAACACCAAACATTGTAAGCACTCTATACATTTTGTAATATTTTTTCTTTGCCTAAGTAACTTAAAATAATTTTATATAAAAATTATGCTTAATGTATTTACTGATTTTGCTTCTTTTAACAGTGTTTCGGAAGTGATGGCAAACTTGTACTTCATTACTGTCGGACACAAGCCTGGGGATAAGTTTTTCATATAATTTTATTTTAAAAAAGATATCTTGGGTATATTTCAACTTCCCTTCCATTCTGCATTGCTGTTATTGAACTACTGTGGATTATTTTTTGCTGACAATAAATTTTTTTTTTCATCAGTAAGTTGGGCGAGTGAATTTTTTTTCTGAGAGAGATCATTTGGTCAAAGAACCCGATCTTTTAATCATAATAATTGACATTTGTTATTCAACATCCCAAGTCTTTAATTTATCTGTAAAACTCTCTTGAAAATCTTTGGGTGTGAACTATTACTGCAAGCCGACAATTCTAACAAAACAATAATTATAATTAATCACAATAGATGAATAATAGAACTTACAGTGTAAAGGAATGCAAAATTCCTATGTTCTTTTTTGTTTTCTTTTATAAGTAGTTTTTAAAAAATGTAGTTAAATTATATCTTTAAAAAGTACCTGTTTTTTTCAAATGGAGTGTAACAAGTATTCTAGTTTATTCTGCCTGTGATGCCAGCCTATTTCTGTTTGATATTATAGATCTATAATCTTCTGAGATTATTTATTATTAATTAAGGGATTGTAATGTGGGGCTGAAATTAGTAAAAATCCAATACCTTACTTACAAATATGATGTGGAAGTATCCCTTCTCATTTTTTGGATGGTTAGCACTGGATGTTTTTCTCATCTATTGTTCGGTTAAATTTATGTGGTTTTTTTTAAAGTTTATTTTGTAAAAACGTGTTTGTGGATCAACGTCTTGATTGTTTTTAATATTTATAAAAGTTTTCTTTGGTTTCAAAAAGAGAGATACTAAAGTGCTATAAAGTGTAAACACAAATCGAGTTACAGATTGCAGCTGTCCTTTGCCAGTTGGCATGTATGTGTACTTGGAATAGTTTTCTCATCTGGTGTTTATGCTTTGTCAATGATTGCAAGCTTCATGAGCCTAGATGTATTTAACTGTTGAGTAAAAGATTTATTTGAATATCTGCCTTGTAATAAACAGTGAAATTTAATGATTTTACATGTAATTGCTTTTAATTTGATTTATAAATTGATATAATTTGTTGTTTATATTACTGCTATATTTTTAAAATAAAACAATTTGTATATTTATTTTACTTATGCTTGACTTAAATTCTTTTTAAGAAAATTTGACCTAAATGACATTTTTTTGCATTCTGTTTTACCGTGTACTATGTATAATGCATCAAGGACATTTGTGGTTAGCTTCCATAGCAGAATTGCGGTCTTATCTTTAAGTATTTTTTGCAGAGTTTTAATCCCTTAAACCTTGACATTCTCAAGCATCAATCAAAATATCAGGCTTTTTAAATAAAAGTAGAAATTAACAAATTAAAAATTAAATTTTAAAATTAAAGTATGTATTTATTTTTTCAAATTCGCTTAATTTTTGTAAAGTGTACAAAATCATAAAACTAAAAAGGGCAATACTATGTCCTTGGTGCAGGAGGCAGCACTTTTGACAACAGACCTGAAGGTCAGATGTTTAAAGACCTTCAGAGTTAGTCTCAACTTGCACACACACACACATACATATATAGATTTATATCTCATAAAAATCTATTTGTGAAGCTGATTTTTCACAACTCTAAAAAGACATATTAAATTATAACTGATTTAGAAGAAGTTGTAGTTCATTCTGCCATATTAACAATGCTTACCCCACTCTTCCACAAATACAGCTTACATTTGCATGTGTGAGTAGTAAAGTCATTATATTTCACTCTTTATTACATTAACATAAAAGTCCTTTTAAATTGTGAAAAAATATGTTACACTAATTTTTTAAAAATCAACTTCAATTAATTTCAAGGAATGCAGAAAGTCTGATAATTCGATTCTACACTGAAGTAGAGAGGCATTTTTTAGTAACAAATAACGTCCAGAGTATCAAAACAATCCCAATAATAGAGCTACATTGATATGCTGTTACCGGTAATACTTTATAATGAGGAGAGACTATTACAGACCTGTTTACCCTCAAACCCCTAAAATCGTACAATCTGGTCTCAAAATCGTACAATACAATATCTCTATAGTAAATAAATAAAACTACAAAATATTTCCCTATATTTTGTAAATGTCGCTGACTGGATCTTATAAAATACCGGTATGCCCCAAATCCAACGCTCCACTGCAGAACAGTTGGATCATCTATTTTATTTTAAAAACCATCTCTAGTTTTACAATCGCCGCGGTTCTGAGGAACAAAATAATTCTGTACCAAAACTACGTCACACGCTTGGTAGCAGTCAAAGGCGATGGCGGGTGAAGTTGTCGCTAGGGCGACCAATCCAAATATTACTGTTGACGCAGCAGCCAGCTAGTACACTGTGATCCCGTCAATACGATACGTCGGGGTTATTTATTTATATCCTTTGACACTCCCACCAATCCCCTACCCATGGGTGTCTCGTATGCCACAATTTCCGTCATCAACAACCCCACCTCCCCAGTCCCCATGAGTCCTTTCGAAATATAATAAGGATGGTCCCAACTTTAAAAAAAAAAAAAAATCCAACCAATCGTTTTTCTCGTTCATATTCACTGCCAGATCTTCATTAGAGACGGCTAAAACGTCCAAACCCGAAAATTTATTAATTTTTTTTAAATCGGGGGAAAAATTTTTCCACCGGGTCTCTGAAAATCGTAGTTTTGGCGGGTCTTGGCGTACAATCGTAAAAGACATCTAAAAATCGTACATTGTACGCCAAAATCGTAAGAGTAAACAGGTCTGCTATTATTTTGTCACTGAAATTAAGGGTGAAATAATTAGTTGGCATAAATTCTCTGAAATTAAATTCAGATGCAATAGTATATAATATGATTTTAAATAATCATATACATTTGAATTTTGGAAGTTCAAAAAAAAAAAAATTAAAATTAAAAGAACACATTATATTGTGGGCAAAATATATATTTTAGGTACCATTATAAAGATAACTATTTTTAAACCATATTTATTTGAAATATGTTGCTGCTGCAGTGTATTACACACTGATACTTTAATTAAAACATCTTTAAAACTTACACAAGTTATATTATTACAAAATCAAACAAGAAATTGTCCATTTACATAAGTTCTCAAATGTCATCCTATGAATTTTTTTTTCTAAGAAAATACATGTACGTTCAAAGTTGTTGTTTTTTTTAATATCTATTTGGGAAAAGATTCAATTTTGTCAGCACAAATGATTTTTCTGGCACAAACAAATAAAGTACTTGATACTGTCAAACAAATGTTTCTTACGTTAAAACAAAAATGTTTAAAATTTAATATATATGCAGTATATATATCTAATACATAGATAGTTATGTAAGGGCTATGCTCAAATATTGGTACTGCAGAACCAGTTAACCCAAATTGAGAAGAAAAAAAGAGTTGGTCAGCCAAAAGGGAAGAAAAAAATGGCTAGGTTCGGATGGACACAAGCATTTTTTATTAAAAAATATTGATGAATATTTTTCTGATTGCCTAGAAGTTCATGGCTTTAACATTAGCCATTGGCATTTGTCCCCTGAAACTTTAATATTATTTATTTCGTCTTTTTATTGAAAAAAAATAGTTTTATACCTCCAACAATAAAACAAGAAACCTTTTACAATGAAAACTGATCTCTATGAAATTAAAAGAAATAACATTTTACTACAAGTACACATAAAAAATGTGATTATTTAAAAATTAGGAAATCTCCATTGCAAGATGGCACCGTCTTCGCTAACACTGACAATACTCTTATTGTCAGGGGCTATCCTTATTCTCATGATGTTAGCACTGTGACCTTTACCGACATGAGTCACCACCCCTTCCCTGTACTGCCAAAGCTGAGGATTGACAAAAGTATGGTTTAATAAGCTTGAAGAGAATTATCAAAGAGTTTGTAAAAATAAATTTTTCAGAAGATAACATTAATGAACTCCTAATATTTTCATACCTTAAAACTTTTAAGGGTAGTTGAAGAATTTCCCTGACTAGAGCCAAATAAAATTGTTACCTTAATGAGTTTCTCTTCCCCACCAGTGACAAAAGCCCGCTGGTCGGCTGTTATGTCCATGAAGTTGATGGCCCCCGCTTTGGCCCCCTCTAATTCTCTAATCATGGAGCCATCATATGTTTCCCAGTATCCCAGTTTGTGGTCAGTACCGCAGGTGATAATTTGAAGCTCTTCTTCTCCATAGCAAACACTTTTAAATAGAGTGTTGGCAAAAACAACATTTTTCCTGATACCTTTCCTGTACCGGTATATTAAAAAAAAAGATTATTCAAGTATATGAATTTTCTTTGACTGTTGTAACTTGATATAAATATAACAAATTTTCAAAACATTTTTCATAAGTTTTGTAAATTAAGTCACAAGCATAAGCAACTGGAAATAAATTGTGATAGTTTATTATATGTTAATTATTAATTTCCTAAAAAAATAACTTAAATCATGAATGAATATTATTTAATACAGAAACTACTGATCCCTAAATAAGAGTCGATTACCCTTAGTGGTAACACAAGTAATTACGTTTTTAAGTTTCTTTACTTTTTTATTCTGTAAAAATATATAACTGTTAAATAAAAAGTTATAGTAATTTTGCAATCATTTGATAACAACAACGAGTGAAAAATATCCATAAAGACTTACGTCAAATCCCAAATGATGGTTGTACCATCACCACCAGCTGAGGCACACTCCTTGTCATTTGATCGGATGACAATCTGAGCTACAAAGTTTTTGTGTTCCTTCATGCTGTGCCGTAGATTGGCCCTCATTTCTTTCTTGCCGTTATGGTCAACGCCCACCACAACATCCCAGACTCGCACCTGAAATAAGAATATTTTATCATTCTTATTTGAAAAAGAAAGTAGGTCTGCTTATTATGCATCGCAATTCACATTATCCAAATGATTTTTAAAGGTCATTTTTAAAGGACAGTAGTGGTATTTTTTTTATTTAGACATAGTGGAGAATAATTTATACATTACATAGAAATGTCCTCATAAATGTGTTGAAATGTTAATAAATATTTTACTAAAGAAAAGTATGATTATCTTACCATGCCTTCACCTCCTCCACTGATAATGGTGTCTCCCCTGCTAGTCAGAGCTACAGACGTCACTCCTTTGTTGTGGGCATCCATTACAACATGTTTCAGCTCAAGGGTGAGATCTTTAGCCTTAAAACCAAATATTCTAATCTTTCCATCATTCCAACCTTAAAAAAAAAAATAATAATAATGACTTCCTATTTTTAAAGTTATTACATCCATTACAACATGCTTCAGCTCAAGGGTGAGATCTTTAGCCTTGAAACCAAATATTCTAATCTTGTGATCATTCCATCATTCCAAACTTTAAATAAAATTATATGACCCACCTATTTTTAAATTTATTATTTTACTATCAAATATCTGAGTAGTCACAGGATAATTAGAAGATGCAGCGTACCTAGGGCTTTATCTAGGGCTTTGTGGTTAATGTGCTCATTTAAATATCATATTTAACTTAAAGTAATTTTTTTCAACATCAGAATTCAAAGTGGATATTACTACTAATTATAAGTACTGAACATATTCATACAGAAGGCTGACACTTCAACCCTTTGGATCTTAACAGCTTTATCATAAATAATTTTAAAATGTTTCAAAAATGAAAAAGCTTTTGCCTTCAACAAAGTTGCATTGGTTGACAAAACCAAGCTGATGAGAATATTGCCCTAAACCTATTTAACTGTATTTGGGTCACCCTGCCTAATGGTAATAACATGAAAGATAATATCCAGAATGGTGATGAATTATTGAAAGTTTTTTCAGAAACTAGTTATCACTAGGTCTCACCAGAAACAATGAGCTTTCCATCCCTAGATATTGCCAAGGCTTCACATGATTTATTAGCCAAAACAAATCGTCTCAATTCTTTGCCAGTGCTCAAATTCCAGACTCTGATTTCTCCCTCCTGGCAGGTCAAAATGAGCTGTGACACACCACTGTTAAAAACATCTATTTAATATATACCATATATTTAATTTTATTACCTAAAATATTGGTGTGTGTATATTACAATTTCCTTAATAAATAAATGTTCCTAATGCAAAGTCCTCAGCAAAGAAAAACTTACAATGGGAAAATTACATCATTGACAGGACAAGAGTGACATGTTTTGATAAGTTCTGCTGTAAAATCTGCAAATTGAAACTTGTAAACTTGTGAGTGAGCTGTACCTACAAAAAACTGAAAAAATATTCAAATATACATCATTAAATTTTACTACAAAATTATTGAAAATATATCTGAACCATTAAGAATTAAAATTTAAATTCCTGGTGAGATATTCATCAGTACAAAAAAAAAAGAACTCACAAAGAACCAAATTTTGAAAACTTAATGCATTTTAGATAGGTAATACATTTTTAATGTATAGGCCCAACTATATATTCAAAATAAATTTGATTTGAAATCGATAACTATTTGCTAGATGTTTATAGATGAGCCTAAATATAAATTTAACACTTGCCTGGTGTCCAGCTCCTCTTTTAGCAATTGATGTGACAGCACTTGTTTCCACATCATGTTTCCATGGCCTACAAAGCAAAAAATAAATTATTTCCTTAACAATGGAGAATATGTATCAACCTATGTTGATTTCAGTTAAATTATTTTCAAAAATTAATCATTGAAATATATTGTGTATCTCTGCTCTGTAATATAACGTAAGACGATTAATAGTTATTATTTCATTAATAAATTATCTTATATCAGAAATGTATTTATCTATGCCATGCAGAATCCACGAAATCTACCTTGTTATTGACTATGTGAGGCGATTTTAAAATATACTTTATTTTTTTGTTCAAACTATCATCATTATTCTGATCAATTTCCCAATATAAAATAGCAAATGGTTTTTAGCTGGTGCAATAACTGTTATTTTGATTTTTTGCGGGGAAATAGTTGATACCCACTAAAATGACTTAAAAATCCTGTTGGCTTTTAATAAAGCCAATAAAAAAAATTCAGAAATGTATCTTTTATTAAGATTTCAAAAAGTTTCCCTTCTGATTTTTTTAACACCAGCATTATTGTAAGTCACAGAAGCTGTTGTTGATGCTGTGCTGTGACTTCATAACCTTAAAAAATATTTTCAATGAAGGTTTTATATTTAACTTACTGTTTGTCTGATCTGTGTTTAAATATGGCTTTCACTTTGTTGCCTTTCTCAAACTCAACTCCAATGTCAAAGTTCCCAACAACACCACTGCCGGTCCCAAGCAGCATGTTGAAACCCTTTTCTGTCATTTTCACAAAGGACAATGCTGTTACACCAAGGCTGAACTTGTTCTTAGCTGGAACTTCAAACTGAAGTATGTTGGTGTTCTTGTTGATACATAATATATCACCAGTTGTTGTGCCACAGAAAAAGTAAGACAGCTTTTCATCTTGGTCATCAACCATCTAAAAAAAAATGGTAAATTACTTAAGGACAAATATTCAAGTATGTTGCTCTATAATATCAATTCAAAAAGAACTCGGCTATATAATAAATTCTTTTAATTAGAAATACTAATTAACAAAATATCAACCTCAATGCAGGTAATGATCCGCTTAAGACCACCAAGATTTGTATTTAATGGTCGAATTTTGCGATTTTCTTTATCCAATGTCCAAATGCGAAGTGTATTACTGAAATAAAACAAATATTGTAAATAAAAATTAATGATTAACACTGTTAGTGACTGTGACTAATAAATCAAAGATTTTAAACCAATTTCTACATTATCAAAGATTTGCTGTAAGTCAGTGAAATTCTGTGGATTAGTCCATCCATCCTCAAACATACCAATTTGAAATTTAATCTAATTAAAAAACCATTCCAACACAATATCAACTCAACAGGTAATTAAAAAACTTTACAAATCTATGTTTAGAAGATATTTTTAACTTACTCTCCTCCTGTTACAAATACATCATCACTGACTTTAGAGGCTGCAAGACAGGTTGTGATTCCAGCACTAACTACTTGGGCAGGGGAGCCACATATTGGTTGTTTGGTAGCCATGTCCCATACCACAACTCTGAAAAAAAATTAGTTGAAGATAAAGCACAAATTATGGTGCAAAGAATATTTCTCATGCATATAAATCAACAGAAATAGTTACAAGTCCCAAATAACAAGTCTGATTTAGTACTACCCAGACTTTCAAAAAGGGGTGATAAACTAAAAGGCAACCTAAAAAGTCTTCAGACTTTATTTTTGTGATATTTTAATAATTTATTACGGAGAAAATAGTAAAATTTGGAATATTAATCAAAGCAGGCTTGAAATTTCCAATAAAGAAAACAATATTATGGCTAATCCTAATAAATCAAATAAATCAAAGGACTTACGAGCCATCATCCTGGCCTCCAAGTGAGAAAACATATTTTCCATTTACAGAAAAGGCTAGGGCCTGTACTTTCACTTTGTGGAGTTCCCATTTTTGGATGGCTACCTTTGTCCTATAGTCCCACAATGTAATGATTGCCTGTCAAGTAGATTTTGTAGGCAATTGTATAAAATTACACTAGTAGAACTTCAAAATAATGCATACCGTAACATTCTAAAACTCTTATCCACCTTAAAACCTATGAATATCAGTGCATATTTATGAAAAATCCATATAATTTGAAAACTATGGACTTGAAGAGTGATTTATTAAAAAGAAACACTTAATAGGAATGTATTAATTTGTATCTATTTACAACAGTTGAATGAGTACTAATGATCTATAATATAAACAATTGTATACCAACTAAATCATTTTTATGAAAGTTTGTCAAAGTTGCTGTGTACTCAAAACATTTATAAATAAAAACTTTTAATATCCTTTTTAGATTAAATAAATTGTATATATTTTTGTTTGCAAACATTTTATACCACAAAATTTTAAGAAAGTAAAATAAATTTATAAATCACTTGAATGCAGCAGAAAACTTGCAGCAATAATTCAACTGTATATTAAATTGAAATGAAAATAATGATAAGAAATAAATATTTCATCATATTATGCCTCTCCAATAAAAAGGGTCTCCACCATCATAACTTACCTATTCAAAAGTCCCTGAAAAACTGAGTTAAAATGATACAAAATAAAATCTTGAAGTAGAAAAAGTTTTAGAATAGAATATTACTGACCAGTTTTGTGGATTCTGTAACTGTAAAGCTCATGCTCACTCACATAAATTGCCTTTAAAAATAACATCTAAATCTAATGAAGCTATAGCGGAAATTAAATTATGTAAGGTTAGCTAATTTTTTTAGCTATGATGCCTCATTATTATTATTTTTTTTATTCTGTTAATTTAGCACTGATAAAATGGATATGAATATAAATAACAGTGTTATGATTTTAAAGACTCAAACACAACTAAAGCTTTTTTCAAAATAAATCAGCTTTCTTACTTTGAATCCCATGTAAGTTTCTTGACCTGACACAATGTATTGCCCATCATTTGAAACAGCAATGCAGGTGACGTTGTTGGTATGACTTGATAAAATGCTCTGTGTTGCTTCTTTTGTGATATCTTCAATAATTACATTACAGCCCAGGGGGTAAATGACATGTTCTCGATCTGGATGAACTAAAAGTCCACCTGGTACCTTACCTATCAGTAAAAAAAATATTATTTTATGTCTTCTTTTAGTTTACTCCTTTTTTTACTTTATGATTGCCCATACTATTAAAGAAAAAAATATGAATTTTAAAACGAAAAAAGTAATGCCAGCACTTCAAAATGTTCAGTTTTTATAATAAAATTGTTATTCTCCATGTAAGACATGTTCTTATGGGACTTTTTTATTTTTGCTTTAAAAATCTGGCCAACAAATAATAATTTAAACTAATAATTACAAGAAATCAAATGTGCAATGTAATTTACTATGCCTATTATGAATATGAGTCAGTAAGATATACAGTAATTCCTCAAATATGGCAGGGGCTGCGTTCTGGGTCCCCATGAAATGCAAAAGAAACGTGAAGTAGGATTTATATATATTTTAAAGCTTCTGCTGGTGGCGTGCTTTATGATGTAAATTTTATTTCAATTTAATAACTATTAATAAGTTTTAATTGAAGTTAAATTGATATTATTTTCAATTTTTTAGGCTAGAAAATGATTATTTTAAAGCAAAAATAATTAAAATAATAAATATAAAAAAATATTTATACTGTATACAGAACCAATCCAGAAAAATAGCAAAAAATCAGCAGAATGTATCATCAGAGAAAATCCGCGAAGGAGTGAGTAGCGCAAAGTAGGGAGGTATTACTGTATTGCTAAAAATTATTTTGGTTATCTTTTAAAATTAAAAGGCCTAAGAATGATCAAACCTGGCCAAATAAACTTTAAGAAGCAGGCCTATACAAGTCTATATAACACTGGTTCTCAAACTGTTTCCAGCCACAGCCTCGTTGGAACCATAAAGTCATCCTGAGTGCCCCCCCTGCCTCGCCCTGTTATAAGCAGTCTCAGATTTAAAATTTATTTGACCCTTTATTATATTAGCTTATCACAGAATTAAATGTTTAAGTTTCCATATATTTTAACATTGAAATTTATACAAATGTAATATTATACTTTATGAGCAAGCGATACTTTCAGTTTTATTTAACGAAAGATATTTAGCTAGGCTCTAGAGATTGAAAATTTTCCCTTTTCAATTATTCCCCATGTGATGGATGCATGGGCTTAGTAACATTTTTCAATGCTACTTTTAAGTCTCTTATCCAGAAACTTCATTGACTATATTCATATTTTTATGCTATTTGTTTGCGTTGATCAAAGCTGGATGGCTGCAATTAAGTCACCTTCCCAGAAATATATCCAAAGTCCTTCCCTTCTTTGTTGTGTGTGACAAAAATATTATGTCTATCCTACACTCTTATTGGATCTCGACAGCCAAAACTTTGTTAAATATTTCTATAAAAAATATGCTTTTCATTCTAAGAAAGTTTCTCTAATACAGGGGTCTCAAACACAAATCATCCAGGGCCAGCGGGAGATACATTCTGAGTGAGATTGGGTCGCATCAAGTATTCCACAAAAAAGGGATTACAAATTCAATAAAGTACAACTGTTACAATTTGCTCAACCTTTGTTAATAACAAATATAATCATTAAGAGTTCTCAAGGCTTCACTTACTTCCTCCTACTCCTTTTTGCCAGACACCTGGAAGTGCTTCTTCTTACACAGCTGAGCAAAATTTAGCTTAAATGAGGAAGCAGCGAAGTATAGCCTGAAGATGCACATTGTTCTGTTTGACCCTGAACTTTGACTTGTTAGATACTCCCAAAAAGGCACATAATCCGCTTGAACAACATGGAAATCTCAGGGAAGGTGGAGAACAATTCTCTCATAAATTGTCCAAGCTTGTCTGTTTTTCCATTTACCTCCCTGAACTTAGCCTTAAGTTTAGAATTGCACTGAAAATCAATCAGCTCCATTTGAAGTGCATCTTCCATGTTGAAGAAGAAAGGATCAGAAATTCTTTTTTTTAAAGTGGCTCTGTGTGTTTTAAGTCTGCTAACCTGTGATCAAACTCTTCCTGTAGTGTTGCATTGGCATCAGTATACTTACTACTGAATGGAGTGTCATGTTGTACTAGATTCCATGATTACTTTGCATTTTGGGAAATGGCAAAGGTTTCTCTGAGAAAGCTGAGCTTTCCATAACACAAGTTTTCTACAGAATTCCCTAACATTGTCTTAGGCAACACTGACGAGCTACCCCTGACCTTGTAACTTCTTGCCGAGTACATTCAGCTCCTGTGTAATGTCAACAAGAAAAGCCAAGCCCACAAGCTATTTGGGATTGCTTAGTATAGGAACAACCACCCCATCCTTCTCCATGGCGGTTTTGATTTCTACTCTCAACTCAAAAAGCCTTTTCAAGATGTTTCCCCTGCTAAGCCAAATTACCTCGATGAATTAATTAACATCCACATATGCTGACTCTATTTCCTCTAATAATCCCAAGAACCAAAACTAAGACCATCGGTGAATGCTCCTTCTGCTTCCATGGGCCCATGTTCTGGAACCAGCTCCCCTTCCATATCCATCATTGTGAAACCTCGTCCACTTTAAAAAAGTCCCTTAAAACCAATCTGTTCAGGTCCGCCTATGACCTGTGATGCACCCTCCTTGCCCTGCCTCATTTTCTGTCTCAGGTTAATCCTGTAGTATAGGCCAAAACGAGCCAAAGTGTCCTCGTTTTATAGCCATTTTAATTGTTTCTATAGTATAGTAGTTACTATCCTAATGTCTCATTTTTATTTTAGTTAGTTTACATGTTTTTAATAATTGTAAAGCGCTATATAAAAATTCCTAAATAAATAAATAAATGATAAAGCCATTTTTTCAATATTAATTTTAAGCCTAATCAATCAAACTATTTTTAATTTTAAGTACCTGTAAGTGTAAGTAAACCTCTTTCTTTGTGGAGTGAGTGACTTATACTTATAACTTACACTCATTTTAATATTTATTCATTGATTTTTTTATTAGGTCTAAACTGTCTAACACACACTACCGTCCAACAACCCAGACAAATTCAACAAAGTGGCACAAATTAAACAAACTTACAACGGCATAAACTCAAATAAAGAATGAATTTATTTTTAAATTAATATTATTTATTAAAGGCAATAGGCCTAAATTATTAAATTAAATTAAAATAAAGGCAGGGAAGGCCCAATTTCTTTTTGTTTAGAAGCTAAAAAATAAACTTGAAATTATTACAAAGCATTTTTTCTTTATCTTACCATTGAACCCAATAATTCTTTCTAGTTCCAGTTCCTTGGTGTCGATAATATCGTCGTCCCCAGCCATTCTTAACGTGTCTGGTACAGTCCACTGAGACTATCTTCTTGTTGGGATTTGAATGTTGTCAAGGGAAACAAATATGGCGTCCAATACAATGTTCTTGGTATCAGGTTCTATAACTCTTATTACTAACGAATTAAATAATTTTATATCCAGGGTTTTAATACAGGAGAGCGTTTAATTATTTTTAACATATGCTTCTTGAACGTTTATGATACAAAAGCAACACCTTCTTAAATCGTGCATGCATATTTGGCGTTTTGCAATAACTAAGTTGACCAGTATTTAAACTAGCTATTTTTAAAAAATGACTAAAACCAAGCCAAATGTTTTCGAAAAGAATAATTTATAATTTACTGAATTGGCAACTTATCATAATCAGATCTCAACTTTTATTGATGGAGATTACATTCGGAAGATTATTTTAATCATTTTAACTAACCTACACTTCACCATGGAAATAAAATCATATTCGTCTATTTTTTTTTTTTTTTTTTTTTAATTTTTTCTTTTTTTTTGGCTTTTTGAAGTTAAAATAATAATAATTCACCTTTTGTTCTTTTCCTTTTTCTTTAATAATTTAATAACTTCACCATGGAAATAAAATCATATTCGTCTATTTTTTTTTTTTTTTTTTTTAATTATCTCATTTTTTTTGGCATGTTGAAGTCAAAATAATAATAATCCACCTTTTGTTCGTTCACTTTTGCTTTAATAATGTAATGCGCTTACTTGATAAGGTCTATATAACTAATATGATTTTACACCCTTTTATGGCAATAACCCACACAAAAAAACTAACAACGCCAAAGCCAAAGTCAGCAATTTTTGAGTAGGCCTTGTCAAGTAGTTAATAATAATATTAGGATAAATAAGAAGCTAATTATTTAAAGTCTCTTATCCAGAACTATAAGGACTAATATAAGACATATTAAAACTATTCAATTTTACACTGGTAACTACAATTGAAATTACCCGTAACTTAATTTTTTAGAAAGTTATAGGTTTAGATTAAATAAATGAGAAGGAATCAGACTAATCACTAATAAATAAAAATTGCAAAAGACTCTCAACAATAGAAGTATTGGCTAATTTCACGACGACTATCATCTTAATAAAATGCAGTTTCAATTATAATTATTTATCCTTGAGAAATATAGGCTAAATAATCATTGTATTAACGCCACAGCCCACAACCA
Source organism: Lymnaea stagnalis (assembly GCA_964033795.1). NCBI lineage: Eukaryota > Metazoa > Mollusca > Gastropoda > Lymnaeidae > Lymnaea > Lymnaea stagnalis. The sequence continues at coordinate 208,294 of CAXITT010000039.1, forward strand.
TATGTATTTTAATCTTAGCTAATCATAAACTCGGTTACCCAAGTCAATTTGTTACTTATTTTACTTAATGATTAATGTTGTCTCTGTGCATATTTTTAAAGTTAAAGTAAAGGAATATAAATGTATTATAAATAATTATATCCTATAAATTTAAAAAAAAAAAAAACAGACGTTAATAAACAGAATAAATTGTTTATACTAATTTATTAATAAAATTATCTAGTCGTTTTTTTGTTGATATAATTGTTCACTTCACCATATTAATTAAACAATTCAAAATATTAATTTTAGCCTTTCTCCTTAATAGTTGGGCACCGGTATCTAAAAATAGCATACTTGATCACGTTATTAGTGTCCGAAGAATAATTTAGGAGTTACGCTATCTATTTTGTTGAAAAATACAAATTTGTCTTGATCGAGCTTAATTATTTATACGAAATTTATATTGGGTTATCAATAATATTAAATAGCAATTTGGAAAAAAAATATTTTGGGGGCAAAATAATATAGGTCATAACACTAAAGGTCACAATGGAATGCCGTCTGCAATCGCAGAGGTCGAGACAACACGCGGCATGATTAATGCTGCAATGCATTGTGGGAAACGAAGTTGGATCATGTAAACACAGGTACAGGGTATGTTGTTTTCTACTCTGAGCTGCCATTTTAGCGGTGCTAGATTTTGCTATGTCTGGAATACAACATCCAACTAATAACCACGCTCTTGCGTTACTGGCGCTCAAATCAGCTCCTACCAGCCCGTCGAGATCAACATGGAGTTCAGAAACAAATGGCGAGGCAATTGCGCGGCTAGAAGGCAGAGAATTCGAATTCACAATGAGGAAGCAACGCATCACCATCGGCCGAAATAGTAGTAAAGGAGATGTCGATGTCAACATGGGTCACTCGAGTTTCATTTCCCGAGTGCATCTTGAAATTTTTTCAGAGCATCCCAATTTTTTTATGAAATGTAATGGAAAGAATGGAGTGTTTATTGATGGGATATTCCAAAGGAAAGGAGCTCCACCTCTCCAACTGCCCTGCTCGTAAGTTGAATGTACTTGTTTGGGGCTTTGCTAACCTATATTTAAAAAAAAAACATTGGTGCGAGTAAATTCAATTCGTACTCCTGTGCACTGTAACAGTTCTGTCATGTAACTTATTTCAGCATTGGAAAGGAGGCATATCGTATAGTTTATTATTTATAAATACGCTTCTTTCCTCTAATGGTCAAATGTGATTTCTATTTCGGATTAAAAATAGATAAATTCAGTGCATCCCAACTTCATTTTAACTTCTACTTCTAGTTTCATGTTCAGTTCACATCCTGCCAGTTCGTGTTTACATCAGAATAATTTCTTATCAATGTAAATAAATAGCTTTATTAATTCATTTTAAGGTTATTTGATGTTTTCTGGTGTGGGAAAGTTGTAGCATATTAGCCTGGTTATGATGGAATTTTAACTGACATAAATAATGGACAATAATTTTATATCAAGTACCATGTGCTCCAAACAAGATGGCGGAAATGTAAACAATTCAGTTTTTAATATATTATTTGTTGACATGTCCCACAATTCCACAATTACTATTATTTTACTGGTTAGAATTGAATAAGGAAAGTAGTTTGGCAAAAACCCAATTTAATAAATAAATAATTAGCTTATAATTTATACCAGATTTTTTTGAGTGGCCCAAATTCAATTAATTTACTATTTTTAAAGAATTACATTGAATTTGACTTTGATATCTCAATCTCTGAGTGAAAGAATCTGAATTCATATTGTAGGCTACTTTCAATTCAACTTTGACTTTACTTACTTACAAAAATTATTCTCTCTATACTCTGTTTAAATTAAATGATGAATTATAATTTAATGAATAGAATTTGATGAATGAATGATTAAGACCACTTTTGGGCTTATACTGCTCTAATTTTTTTACAATTAATCTCTAATTATGACTAATTGTCTATTAGTATAGTAAGTAATAAGGCTCCTATCTTCCCTATAAATAAAATTAATATGAGTAGGGAATTTTCTTTAATTAATTACTACGTTAATATAAGCGGCCTATATGTGGCATTTGACTTTGACTCATTTGTAAACTAGGGTCTAGGCCTAGGCTGATTATATATTAAATGTTAATAGTTCATTAGACTTAAGACCCAAGTTATTCTTTGGCAATAATAGTTACTTAAATGTAACTGTAAGTCTTACTGTAAGCCTTAACGAAGTTGGATTTGATTTCAAGATCAAGTCAAAGAAGTTATATTAAAGGGGGGCCATTATATAATGTATGTAGTAAAGGGTATGCTTATTTACACTAACAGACCCCTAGTATAGTAGTAGGCCTAACCAATTAATAATAATAGGCCTATTTCATTGATTTGACTAAACACACTTAAGAAGTTTAATGCTTTTGAATTAGTTTTGTAAATAAACTTTAGCTAAGTCACCTTTGTGAAATTAGTAAGATAGGTCGAGTATTTTTGAAGTAGTTCCACCCTTATTAAGGTGACAATTTTTTCAAATTTAGTACCAGAAGAGTTAAAATTGTTTTGATACTATGGTTGCCCAAAAAAGTAAAAATGTATTTATTATATTCACAGAAGATTATTCTGTCTCTGTTGCATTCTTAAGAAAAAATATGATGCCAACTTGGATGAATTATAATACTTTTTTAAGTTGTTTTATTTATCGAAGTGGTTATACGCAGTCGACAAGTCACGTGAGGTCTATATACTTCCTGTGTTTACACTATCGATCGATAAAGGTGCTTTGTTATGAGGGTGACTGCGTGGTCGAATGGTATAAACTGAGCTAATCTCAAGTTGGTGGTCTGGAGTTCAATTCCAGCCAAAAGCCAGTCAAGAATGTATAATTCGTGTTAGTTGTTTGTTGCTATGTTTGTTCTCGAATGAACCAAAAGCAAAAACTGCTAGGCTTATTGTTTTACTTTTGTTTTGGCTAAAAAATGTTTAAACATGATAAGAATTAACTTGACCAATGTAATGTTAATAATGTTATTCTTATAGTTATCAATTATCATAATATATGTTTGTGTTGTTCATATATATTTTGTGTTGTTAACTAATTTTGTGGCAGTTAAAAACATGTTTCTCTGGTACAGTAATTATAATCAGGGGTGGAGAGTAGCAGTAAAAAATAGCTGTGGGGGCAGGGGGTTCTGTAGAGGGGGCACTGTAAGTAATACTTTCACACAGTTATAGTTTTGCATGGATGCTGAAAACTGTTACAGTTAGGTCACAAAAAAAAAAAATCATAAATGATATAATTTTTTAAAAATCAATAGAATGTATTTCCTTAATTAGTCAGTAAAACCAACCACATACTGTGACATAGTCATAGCAACATATAAAAAACTAATCAATCAGACTACAGAACTAGACTTAAATGATGGAAATGCCTTAAAAAATCATCATCTTAGGCTTAGACTCTAAGAAATTTAGACTTAGACTTATAATATATAAGATACAAGCAATAATACTAATAATAGCACTAATACTATTACTATCATTTAATATATATTAAAATTAATTCAATTAAAATTTCAAGTTAAACACATTAAAAGTTATAGTTCAAAATAATCCATAATGCAGCTAATTATGCATAATTCTTTTTTTTTTTTTTTAATTGCCAAACTCGCGGTAATAAACCTTTACTTATTTAAGCCTGGATATCAGATGTCCTCAATCTTTTGTTGACTTAATCATTTTTATTTTATAGTCTTTAAATTTACTGGTTACAATTCACAACTAGCCAGGAAAAATGTCCAGAAACCTGTACGATAATGGTAACATCAGTAAGAATTTTTTTTTCTGGATGGACGAACAAGAATTGTTATTCATCATTGTTGCATGTCGGTCTGTAGATTAGTAACTCGGTTAATATTGTAAATATTTGTAAAATACAGGTATATCAAGGGTTTTAAACAATTTTTTTGAAATTATGTCAATATTAAACCTGTTATGCCATGCTTTCTAATTTAAAAATTGCGAAGCCTTTTTTTTAAAAACTTACTTACTGTAAATGCTAGAGATGGGAATCGAACTGAACCTAGTGACAATCGAACTGCATCACTGGGAAAAAACAAGAACTTATCTTAAACCTGTTTGAACAGAAAATTTTTTACGAATGGGCCACATCACTGATTATAATAATAATGAAGCTTTGAAAATCGTGCTTCATCCCCAAAGGCTCGAAGCGTGGTTCAATGACATCCATATTAAAAGAGAAATGAAAAAACCTATATGTTACCACATTGAAATGCAAAACGCAACATTACAAAAACTGCATAGGAGAATACCCATTCTAAGTCTTTCATCCCTTGCAACAACAAACAACACAGGCCACTATACATCTAGGAAATAATAGCTAGCTGGAAAAGATGGTAGACAACATCTACCCAAATCAGTTTTGAAAGTGTCTGGCTGTTTCTGAGAGCAACAGGAAGTGAGTTCCAAATTGTTGGGCCAGCAAATGCGAACGTGCGCCGTCCGTAAGTCTCAAGGCAAACATGTGGTATCAAGAGTTTGCCACTATTGGATGAGCGGAGTTGTCTAGTGGGTACATAAGGCGTCTGAGCGCCTTGAGATAGAATAGTGCCATGTCATGCAAGCAGCGATAGCACATAATTTTGTACTCTATGCGACCGCGGACTGGCAGCCAATGCAACTCTCTCAAAAGTGTTTAAGCATGGTCAAGTTTGCGAAAAACAATGCGAGCCGCATTATTCTGTACTTTTTAAAATTTTATCCAGGAGCGTGGCTGGAAGACCCACCTTGAGAGCATTGCAGTCGTGCATGCGTGATAGCACGAATGCAGACATCATCCTCTTTGTTGCATTAAACGTTAAGAAAGGTCTGATATGACTAATGCTGCGCAGCTCTAGAAAAATCGCCTTGCAAATCATGTTAATGTGATTTTGCATAAATAGTGTTTTGTCTAAGTAGACACCCAGGTTTCGCACATTTTGAGCAACTTCAATCTGTATACCTGAGAGAGAAAGGAGTGATGTGTTATTTACAGATTTTAGCTTTTAAGCTGTAGCAATGGGGATCAGCTCGGTCTTTTCATCATTCAATTTGATCTTGTTTACGTTCATCCAGTGCTTAACTGACTCCACTGTCTTCTGTGTCATACTAAGAAGCTGAAGGGACTGAGAGGGGGTCACGGATTGCTGAAGTTGTGATACATCCGCGAACATGTGATAGAGCATATCAAACTTCTTTATCACTGCACCCAAGGGCTGAATGTACATAGTGAAAAACACCGGACCTAGGACCCAGCCCTGGGGTACTCCGAATTCGATAATAGATTGCTTCCAGGTCAAGCCGTTTGCGATAACTGATTGGACCCGATTTGTCAGATACGAGCGGAACCATCGCAGAATGGTATCGGTTAAACCGAATGTTTTTTGCAGACGTTGGAGAAGTATGCCGTGGTAAAGCTGAATGCTGCCGATAGACAAAAGGGATACCATGCCCTCACCACAAGGTGACAGAAGGTCATTTACGACGTGCAACAGGGCTGTCTCAGTAGAGTGATGCGCCCTGTATGCTGACTGGAAAAGCTAAAACAAGTCAAAGCATATTTTGGGGGAAGATATTTCAGGGGAATATGTGGGGTTGTTGTGTTATGAGCAAATCATAGGAAATTTTTATGACGTTGAATACTTAATTATTGTAGGTTGCTGAGATCCTAGTTCTTTGATTCAGGATTTGAAAATGGTAACAGAATCTTTAAATATAAATAAACATCTGAACTTTAATTATTTAATTTCTTTTTGAAATAAATTAAGTCATGTCTTAAAAATTTTGTTTTCAATAAAACTTTTTAATTTTAACACTTCTGACATTGTTTACCAAAAAACATAAACAGAACTAGATGGCATCATCATTCAGTCATTTTTAGCACCAGCATTATCTCCTCCTAGATATTATTTGTCACCATTTTGCATATTATTTTATTGTGTGCATATGAGCGGCTTATACATTTTTTCGGTGGGAGGGGGGGGGTGCTGTATTGATACTTCACAAGGTAATTATAACACAAACTATAATCTTAATTGACTTTTTTTTACCCCATGCTTACAACTCAGTTTCTAATAGCAGGAGAACTTATGTTTGGGTTAAGAACTGTTGGGTAGTAGCACTGTTTTGACAGGTTCCTACATGACTTTTTAGAAAGTGTATGACTTATTTTACATCCACTCGCATAATTACTCAAAACTCAAGACATCCTTAAAAATGTGCTTGATAAGGACTGAACGGGGTTTTAATTATTTAATTGCGCCGTGGCTTTCTTACTATTCTCTAGCTCATAGAAGTTCCAAAGGCTTTGTTACTTTTATGCTTATTTTTGTTATATTGTTGCATACAAATAAACCTATACATGTCTTTTCTTGTACAATTTAGAATCAGAATGGTAATCTATCAGTAATTGAATAAAATTAGGATAAAGTCCATTTGAAACTTATTTTAATTTTATAAACAAAACTTGTTCACAATGCTTACAACATACTATATGATAGCAGTCTATTTCAAAGCAATTCTAAATGTATGTCTTTTTTTTTTCATGCCTATTTCAGCTGTACCTTACGCTTTCCAAGCACTAATATCAAGATCAAGTTTCAGTCTTTGATTGATGAAGCTGTCCCGCCTCCACCCCCTGTCTCTGTAACAACACCTAAAAAGAAGCCGCCCCTACCTCCATTGAAAATCAACATACCAGAACCTCAGGAAACTATTGCCAGTAGTCCATGTCCATCTCCTACAGGCACAATAAGGTGACGGTGATAAACCAACTTTTGATATATTCGAGTCTAAAAGTAAAACACTGATTTTTTTTGGTTCAAATATTGTAATAAAAATAAGTTGAAATATTGTCTTACCATGGCAGTTATTAATATGTCACAAAAATAAGATATGAATTTGGAAATTAGTATCTGCTTATGTCATTTACTTAAAAGTATTGATTATTGGTTGTCTTGTTAGGCTCAAGAATTAATTTATCAGAGAGGAATTAATGTGAGGTTGAATTGTTTTGTTCACTCTATAAATAGTAATGGGTATAAAAAGACTAGTGTTAATAATTTTTTTTCCTTCAGTGCTGCAAACTCATGCCCCACTAGTCCACGTAGCGGCTCTAGCCACAATCCCAGATTCTCCCTCATACCACAACTTGAGGCTGTTGCAGCATTTGCTGCGGCACATCCTCGCGATGACAGAGATATTAACTCTGGGTCAGCTTCAGTTACACCAACCACTGGTGAATCATCTAGAGATGAGTCCAAACCACCATATTCCTATGCACAGCTTATTGTGCAGGCAGTTACATCCGCTCCAGACAAACAGCTCACTTTAAGTGGAATATATGCCTATATCACAAAAAATTACCCATACTACAGAACTGCTGACAAAGGATGGCAGGTTTGTGTTAATTCTGCTCACAAAAGAAAAGAAATTTTTGTGTTTAACTCTTTACATACCTTGAATTGTTCACGTTTTCTTGAGATTTCTAGGTACCTTAAAAAATGATCAAAACACTTTTAGTACCCATGTCTAAAGTCCATGATGTTATATATATATATTTGTGCGGAAATGCACAAGGATTCTAAAAATGTTTGTTTCAAAGTATATAATTTCAATACTTGTAGTTGTAAAAGAAAAAAAATAATGCTTAATTTTTTAATGGAATTTTGTAATAAATTTTTGTGGTGATCAGATGCAAAATATACCAGAAATTATTTAATAAAATCTGTTAATTCAGAAAGAAAATTCATTTTTATCTCATATGAATCATTAAATTATGGTTTAAATAACTAACTGTATTTTATTTATGTTTTAAAATTTCTTCCACAGAATTCAATTCGACACAACCTTTCCTTGAATCGTTATTTCATTAAAGTTCCCCGGTCTCAGGAAGAGCCAGGTAAAGGATCCTTTTGGCGAATTGATCCAGTGTCAGAAGCTAAGCTTACAGCACAGGCCTTTCGGCGTAGACGACAACGCGGCGTGCCTTGTTTTAGAACTCCTTTTGGGGGTCTTTCATCCAGGTATTTATTAAAATAAAGTAATCTTTATAAACTTTATAGTATCTTTTAAATACAAAGTTAATAAAATCCACAACCTGCTGCAACATTTCCCCATCCATTCTCATAAAAAGGATAATTTTTTAAACCCTGTAACTTTCATAACTGCAGATGATATGGAATTAAACCCCTTTTTCCATTGGTGTCAACTGCTAGTAAAATCACCATTAAAAATGAAAACGATTTCCTTTGCATTGGTTAAGGGGGAAATCACTCTAGAAATCAATATGTTTAACTGTTTTTATCAGTGTGTAAACGTACATGCTTTTATCAGGGCTTGTTTTGTGATTAGTGGGGATTGAAATTTGCTCCATGTTTTTGACTGCCATTATGCCTGCTGGAGTTAAAAATTAATTAAAATAAAAACAATAATTTCAGAGCTATTCCACCTGCCACTGATGACAGTATTAGCTCTAAGGGTGATGCTGACATAAGAGACAGATATTAACCATTTTAGCCCTAAGCTCAATCGTATTGTTACAGAAAAATTCATTTAGGAAAGGGTGGGTTTGGAACATAAAAGACTCATTTTGAAGCCCTACCTTTAAGGGTTTCAAAGACATTTGCTGGTCCAACATTTTTACGCCCTTCCTGTCGATCTCAGAAACAACCAGACACTGGAGTCCTTTAAAACCAATTTAAAGGCACACCTATTTCGCAAACACCTTCTGGGATGATTGTCAACCTTATTTTCCAGTTAATGCATAATGGCTGTGTTGCTTGGGGTTGAAATGGCTAAGAAAGACTTTGCAATTGTATGCTAGTAATTAGTTTTTGTAGTGTTGCGTTTGTTTTAAATGTGGTAAATTATAGATTTGTATTTTGTTGCGTTTGTACCGCGCTTCGAGCCTTTGGGGATGAAGCCTGTTTTTGAAATGAACTTTATTATTATTATTATTATTTATGTTTGTATATGATCTGTATTATTAATTGATTTAAAAAATTGATTGCATAACTTAAATTGAAAAGGAAATTTAAAAAAATTCATTTTGTGTTTCCCCTTGCATTTTGTATGACAGAAAGTAGTGAATTAAAAAAAAATTAGCCAATTTACATTTTTCAAAGTCATTATCTATAACTTGACCTTGACATTTTCTGGAAGGATATTTCTTTTAGTTTCTAAAAAAGCAACTGATGTATTGATAGAACAAAATAGTGAGATTGGGGTGGGTTGAAAGCAGAAGTTGAGTAGTAACATACTCATTCTGTAAAGGTCAAGATCAATATGAACTAAACATTATATAAAAACAATGTACTTTCAGAAAATGTATACTTGTTTGGGTCTCTGAATTCATTTAGTATGGACTTTTGTCATTTTTGACAAGCTTATGAAAATGCTAAAAATGGCTTGACCTACTGAAAAATGCACTTCTAGCTTAAAAAATGCTTCTATACCTTCGACAGTTAATCTAACATTACGTTTCAAACACTATGTGAATTGAAATTAAACCATTTTTTAAATGAACGATTTTTTTGACTACTGTAAAAGTATTATAAGAAAAATTATTTTCCACTGCAAGGTCTGCACCAGCAAGTCCGAGTCATATGGCTGGTTCCTTTACCCCTGATTGTCTGTCCAGAGAAGGGAGCCCAATACCAGAAGCTGGAATGGAGACTGAAGTTTCACATACATCATCTCAATCCAGTAGCCTGCAGGGGCAGCAACATCATCAGCATACACATCCAACCATCTCAGATTTGCGCTTTTCTCAATCAGCGCCAGGATCACCTTCAGGTATATGCAAACTTAAAGCACGCTGATGAGTCTGTACGATTGAGTTTCAAATTCATTCATATGTTGTAATCTGTTTAAAACTTATCTTAAGTTCTATCCCAAGAACAACATAATCTAAGTTATCTGTCATCTGGTCGTACAATATTTCAAACAAATAGCACAGCTTGCTGGAGGAATACGATACAACCTTCTCATGCAATGCTCAGACAGCAAGTGCCAAACCAATACCTGAAACAGTCGAGACACTACGTCACAGACACATAAATCATGACAGGAATAATGGGCAAGCCTAATGGCTCCAAAATCAACAAAACTAACACTCAAGACACACAGCGCACAGTAAAACACAACATTCCACATGTAACAATTATAAGCCAAAATCCATTTTCGCCTGTTTCTTGTAGGTTCACGTGTCATGTCACCAATTACTGTGACATCAAGCACAGCTGCAATTCATCAGTTGCCATCAGTGATAGCCAAACCTAAAATTATTATGACCACTCCTGGTCAGGTGTTGGTGAATGGCCCGTCCGTTACTGCCTTGACAAATGGTACACATCTGGAGATCAAAAGGGAAAATGGGGAAGGTATAATGTCAGCAGTAATTATAATTGCATTCTGTCTCTTTTTTTCTTATCAGTCTTAAATTGAGTAAGATATTTATTTGAAAATGGACTATTTTTTTCTTTAAGTTTATTGTTTCAATGGGTTCTGATTATAAATATTTAAAAATCTTAGAAAATTTACTGTGGATTTACAATCTTCTAACCCATTATAATTATTAATAATTTATTTTTTATATCATAACTTATGTATCAAAAACAGCAGTGAGCTTGGGCTTGACAGGAGCATCACAGAAAATCGCTTCCCTGGTAGCTACAGCCAATCAGGCACAGTTTCAGACACGGGTGAACCCTGTGGCGCTTGTTCGAAATTTGCAGACCACCCAGCAGGTGATGGTTACCAAGGGACCTGCCGGAGACTCAGAACAGGTGACTCTAATCCCTCAACAGGTACCCGGTCAACAGGTGCAAATTCTTCAGCCTCAGATGTTTTCCCAGCAAGTCATCCTGCAGAAACCCATGGGTGATCAACAGCAGCAAAATCAAGCTGCTGGCAACGCCTGGTATTCTCAGGATGTCCAATCTGCTGTTCACGTCTTGGTTAGTTTATTAGTAGTCTGGAAGAATAGTTAATGAATGGCCTTGGTTGCTTACTCATTCATTATTTAAGTACTTGACATATGTTACCTAGATTATTTAACCTCTTATTGACACTATGATACCACATGTGATGGGGTTGAATAAAATTCTAAATACTGTAACCCTTTACAGTCCAAGCCTCTTCTGCCTTTTCTACCCCCTGTGATGGAGCAATGGGGCATTACTTGGTGCCTGAGTCTTTTTTTGACACTTTATTGTAGAGCAGTGCATATAAATTCGTTGCTCTGCCAAATGTTGATAAAAATTTTCCAGGATAAAAAAAACAAAAAACAATCTTATGCAAGTGCATCATCTAGCAAATTATGTTTAAGGCCTGTTTGCTCTGTAAATGGAAAAAAGTTGATTAGGGAAAAGTTTCTTGACCGTTCTTAATCTTGCTGATCAGTGGTAGTACAATTGGTGGGTCTATTTACATCAATTATCTTCTTTACTTGAATCATCATCACTAGCATCATTTCAATTAAACAATTCATTACTGCAGGGTTTTGGCATCGATTTCAATAAAAAAAACTTGCCAACAAACATTTTTTGAAAAAATGAAATTTTGGGTATATTTCATTCTCTGTCCGATTCGCTTTTTAACTTCTCTATAGCTTAACGAATAAGGAAATATATAGCATTGAAATGTGACGTCCTTGGTATTTCAGAAAAGTTCTTAAATTTTTGTTATGATGACGATGTGCAGCCTTGGTAATTGAAAGTGGGTGACCGTGACGTCGCGTCAACGTCATCAGTAATGAAGTGGTTAATGTCAATATCTGATTCTCCACTATCGCTGCTAGAATAATTTAATAGTGAAGCTCCATTAGGCCTTGGTTCTTTCACTATTTTATCCATTGCCCGGAAAGCCAATTTTTTCGTCGAAAAAAAAAAAGCACAGCGTTTTACAGCGTTTTTTAAACAAACATGTATAACATAGACCACTCAATGCGCCTTGTTCAAACTAGTATCCCAATAAATGCCCAAAAGAAAACCTGTTTTTGGTAGAACTATAAATAATAATGCACTTTGGATTTGGCCTGTGCTAAGCAAAACAGTAACAACCTCAAAACGACCCGGTTTGGCCACAACACACTTGGCATAAGGAAAAAAAATGGGATTTTCTGTGGCATCAGACTGTGAATGGTTAAATACCGGTACTTTAGGGCTTTATGTCATGAAAGTTGTGCATGAATATTAAGAATATGAACGTGGAGTAAAATATGGGATTGTTTAATCAAATTTGTTTACAGTCTTTAATCTTCAAAAATTGAAAAGTGAATTCTAATTAGTAAGATTTTGTAATTAGTGAGCTTTTTGTTATTTTTCTTTGTGTAACATCATTTCTCAAGTAGCAGTGTTGACATTTATGTTATTTTTTTATTTAGATTTTGTGAAAGTTTTGAACATTTTTTTACTGCCTTTAAATAGGCACAAAAATGCAGCTCTTTGGTGATAGGATTGTACTCATAAATTTTTAACTTTTATTTTTTAGATGCCTCACCAGGTACAAGTTAAAAGAGCACAAGATGAAGGTCAAGATTTGGATCTTGCTGGGGGAAAGCGACTGAAGATTGATGAAGATGGAGAAATGACTGTGAAATCTGAACTGGAATGAATGGGGAATTTCTCATTTAATGGTTTTATCAGTTTTCTTCCTGGGCAATGTGACACACATGACTGGTCCTAGGTGTATTTAAATGTAGATATTTCTGCATACAATGGTCCTGCTGCATGAACCAAGGATTGCTTCTATTGGATTCCGTCTGAAAATGTCACATATATCATCAGACTAATAATACAGAGTCTCTATGTTTGTTTCCCTCTTAACTTTCCTACTAGGTCAGCGGTTGTTAGCATGCCATTAGTTCCTGAACCACTTTTTTTTTTTTTTTTATGTACGCAAGATAATCTCATGTCAGTTAAAAATTCATACATTTTGGTTTTGGATTGATGATAGATTTTTTAAATCTGAAAATGCCTTAAAAGTGAAAGTTATCTGACTGCTGTTATGATGGGACTTCATAAAAGTTCTCTTTAAATCACCGGTGATCTTTATAATGAGAAACCCTATCAAATAAAGAGTTTTTGTATCTCTAGTTTTCCTGCCATCAGTTAGTTACATTTGTTTATATTGCATAACCCATTTTACTTTTATTAACTTTTCAACAAAGTGGGAGATAAATGGTAACATTTTTTTAAAGAAATGAAGACTTAGTTGGATTAGTTAAATCATTAGCCACTTAGCATCATTCAGTATTAAAAGCATGGTAAACATCTTTTAAAATCTCCACTGGATTTATCATCCACTTTAACGAAAATTGTAATTTAGAATTCTAATTCTTGGTGAAAACTTAATGGGTCCCTCCAATGGAACTTTCTTCTTTCACTTTTTAAATAAGTACATATACAGTAATACTATTAAAGTAATTAAATTGTACATATCTCATATACAAGCATAGAGGCAGACAAACCAACATGTGTGGTGGGAAAGAGTCCTCAAATGTTTTAATTGAATTTTGAAAAACTTTAGTGCAGAAAAATCAAATAATTCCATTTATTCTAATCATTAAAGTGTTGTTTTTTTTTGCGTGTGTTATCAAAAAGGAGCTCAAAGGTGAAGTTCCATTGAACAAACACATATCCTAGAGAAGATGGTAATTTTTACTGATTTTCCCAGTTATGAAAATTATCATCATGAAAGCGAAGCGCTAGATAGGGTAGCTTATGTAAGAAATTGAGGAAGTTTGTTCAATTTTTAAACAAAATTGTAATGGCACCCTAACAACCCTAATCTGTTTATGGGGGAATAAAATAAAAGTTTATAAAGGGACCCTTTGACTTTGGTTAAGCTTGATTATTTTTTCAAACACTTCATTCAATTCTGAAATGGGGTCAGCATCGTCAAGGATACCTTTATGAAAAATTAAGAATTGTGGGAAATCTTATATCATGACGTCTTAGAGAAGAAAGGACACAGGAAATCACACATTCAACAGAGCAAAAGTAACATTTGAATTTAATTTTAAAAACCTGTGTAACTAAGAGGTAAATTTAGTAGCAGCCTCCAGCAGTATTCCGTCATTCTTTTATACCTTACTTTTCTAATGGTGATCTGTCTCAGAGTAGGTAGCAGGGTGGATTTCAATGATGTGGACAGTTTTTGTTAATAGGCAGCTGTAGCAATATTAATGATTTTATAAATGGTATTTAAAATATATGTAGATTTTAAAAAAAATATGTTGCTAACATTTTCTATGAGCTGCTTAGTGGACTTTAAGGAACTTGAGTTTTTGTGAATTATCTCTCTCCCAAGTAATTAAATTTGTGAAATCACTTTTTTATTTAGCTCTCTCTACCTATATTTTCACTAGGCAGAAACCCCATAAGCACACACAAATAGTATATGTTTACTTTGCCATTTGATGTGGCAGACAGGATTTAAATACTGTTGTTCAAAAATCAATATCAGCTGATGCAACAGCATAAATGATTTTGAATTTGTAGTGGTTATTTTGGTTTAAAAAAATGTCAAGATAGGTGTTATATTGAGGTTTTTTATTTATCTCTTCCTATTCAAGAAGTTAAAACTTAAAGAGCAGTTATTTTTCTTTTCCATCTTTGTTGCTGTTAAATCAAATGATTTCATTATTTTGAATTAGAAACAAGTGCTCAAGTTTTCTGTTAATTGTTCAATTTATGTTCAGCTTTTAATGTCATAATTTGGCCAGCACAAACTGCCTTTAGATTATTTCTTTTTAATTGGTTTGTTAAACAAAAAAAAATAAAAGTGTTAATGGTGGCAATGCTTTTGTGAGATTTGACTTATGTTTTTGGTGTAATCTAATAAGACTTAACTGGTAGCTTATATTGAGTGTTCCCAAAGTTATCTTAACCGACAGCATAGATTGAGTGTTCCCAAAGTTATCTTAACCGACAGCATAGATTGTGTGTTCCCAAAGTTGTAAGAAATTTCAATTGTTGAAAGTGTAATGGCAGCTGTGGAATTGTTTAGTTTTGTTTAAATGTATGTAAGACCTGATTTAATGTTAAATGCATAATTAGTTCACTTTGGCTTAAAAAACAAAACAATTCACATTTGGTAAGTTTTACTTACCTTTTTAACTCATAACTGTCACAATTTAAAATATCAGACTTGACCATATATAATGTTAAATCCTGTTGTGGTGACCACTTGAGTGACTTTCTTGTACTTGGAGTTAGTAGGCCTAAATGATAATTAAGTGGGAATACGTGTGAAAGGTTAAATGATGACACAAAGTTTGACCTGGGCACACATTAGATGTTATGTAGCATAGAGTTAAATTTTATAAACAGGTAGCACGAATTACGGGAAAAACTGTCCAGCCATTTCTTTATTATAATGTGATATTCTTTTTCAATTGTTATTTTATTGTAGTTTAATTAAAAGTTAACTGAAAGAAACATTTTTTTTTTAAATTTTCATCCTCATACTTGTCAACACCATTGAAGCATGTTGAGCAGCCATTCTGTAACTTAACATGAACCGATTTTTGTAACCGTTGTAAGGTAGCTAATGCTAAAAGAAATGGCACGGACACATCAAATTAGTATAACCTGTTCACTTGTCTGTTAATGTAACAGGATGCCCCTTGACTGTATGCAAGTTTGATTTACATTGAAAGGCTATTTCTTGAACAATAACAAAACAGAAATGGAAAAATTCAAATATTTAAGAAAAATCCCAAATGAAATATTTCTAAATAAATATTTATTCTCCACTCCTGCCATCTTTATATGGTCATGTTTTCAAAGAACACAAATGTATTGATATCAAATTCACCATTGTTTGAATGTCTTAGAAATTGTTTTGATTTTTTGGAGGCTGTGTAAGTCAATATTCTATGTACTGGTACTTTTCACAAGATTTCGACTCATCAGTACATCTTGATTTATTATGTTAAAACCAACATTATCTTATCATAAATTGCCAAGGAGAACATGAATCGGTTTAACTAGTTAAGCGGCTGCATTAAACCCAAGCGGTGCAACATTTTTCACAGTTGTGTTAATGCTACCAGAGTAAGGCTATTGTTTTAAGAACCAGTTTTCTGTTTGTAAGTTTTCTTCTCGTGCGCTGGTCCCAAGACCATCATCCTGCATGAGAGATATAGACACAACTTCTCCTATTTCTGCTGAGTCTGCCATTGCTGTGCATGAAATAAATTTAGACAGCTGTTGGATTCTAAACATACCCTGTGTGTTTCCATCATTTCATGCCAGTGGTTCAGTGTGATATTTTAGTGATGGCATGTTGAATGGTTGGTTCAATGTTAACTTGTGGGACTTGAAGGTGCTGAATGGAATTTTTTTTAAGTTGAGCGCCATTTATTTAAAGATTTGTTCATATTTTTTTTGTGTGGTATTTTCATTATCTTTATCATCCAGTCTTATTTCCTTTAAATGGGAGTATTTTATTTGTAAGTTTGTACAAATTTGTTGCATTTTTTTCTAATGTGTACAATTTTAAGATGCATTTTTTAAAACCTTTGATCTTTGTTTGAACACTAATTGCTTCTATTTCAGATGTTTGAAATGTGATGTGACAGACATTGTAGTATTGTAATCAGTGGATAATATTCTGGATTGTACATTTGTGTATTTCTCTCTTTAAGTTGTTGTTACACTTGTTGTGCGTATTTCATTGTTAGGTAGTTTAATTAAAGTTATTTAACACCTTATTGACTAGTTTGAGCGTGTGAATCAGTTAGTTCACCATTGGGCAGTGAACTGCATACTTTTTCCCATCCTTCAGACAACTGCACTGTCAAAAAGGAAGCATTTAACTCCAATCTATTTCAAATTGCAGTGTAGCAGTTCTTTCAAAGATCTTTCTTTTTTTTTAAAATATTTTTAAACTTTGATATTGAATTGATAAGAATAGTTTGAGCCCTTGCAGTAAGTTTGTTGGTACAAAAACATGCTTTCAGGCTGGATTTCTGCATTTTTAAGAGGATCCCAAGCAAAAAATGTACCATATGACTGGACCAGACATTCTCAATTCAATGACTGAATCAAAAGAAAAATTTTAAAAATATTTACTTCAACTTTTATCTTGAAATAGAAATTTGAATTTATATGAATCATTAAATGACAGAAGATGCTCAAATGGAAGGATTCTTGATCACATTGGTATGTAGATGATGACTTGTAAAATGATGTTTAGCTTTGGAAACCCTTTAAATGCAGACCCTTGAAATAATGTGTCATGCCTTGCATGTGAAAATATTACTTTTTCAGGTCACTAGTAATTTAAATTATCCTTATCTTTTTTTGCCGTTTTATGGGTTTTTTTTCTGTCTTATTTTGTGTATTTAAAGAAGTATATGTACATTATCTGATTATATTAAAAGTTATTATATAACTTGAGCACTTTGAAATCTTATAACTTGTTTTCCTTTCAACTTGGAAGTTTCCAGGCACATCCTTTTATTTTACTCCCAATGGCTGACATAAATTCAGGTGAACAAATTATTTAGTTGTATTCAGGATGGTTTAAATCTCATGTTTTATAATTGAGGAGAAAATTACAAATGAGGATGCTCTTGAAAATTAAGGTTTTCATGTTTTGATTTAAACTCTTTATACAAAAAACTGACACATGAGCAAAGGTACTTTGATGATGCATGTGATTACTAGTATACCAATGTTGCGCATTCACTAGCGACATTTATGCCATGCTTATTCCTGTTGATTGGTGTCAACATCATTTCCCTTTAAAAAAACTACCAGGAAAATGGGTGAATTTGAAGAAAAAAATGTGATTTAAATGATTTTGGGGGAAATGGATAATATTAGTCTTGGGTGGCAAAGCTCCGAGTCACTGAAAGGAAATTTGAAATTATTCGATAATCCTGTCCATTTAATTTTTCAAGATGTTTTCTTTTTTTTTTTAAACCACTGGGTGTGATTAGCTTTAGCAATCTAACTTTCACTAATTTTTTATAAATTTTACCTAGGGCATGGATATATAAAAAAAAAACTGGGCTCCTGGCATAAATTGAATGTTGTTAAGAAATGTGTTAATCATGAAATGTCATGCCAGCCTTGGTGTGGTTGTTTTATTATTTACTGTATATATTTCAATAACATTAAACTAACAGTTTATAAAGGAAATCAGTTTCCGAATGCATTACAAACTTATCTTTAAGTGGTGCAATTATATTAAAGCTAATGGCGGGGGAAATATTTCACCATTTTCCTTTATTTTAAACCAAAAAAAAGTATGCCAATTTTCTAACAGTTTATGGCAATGAATAATTTTAAAAAACAAATTCACTGCAACCATGATTAGTCTGATGTGTAAACTTTGTACCGAGAACATTATTTTACCATAATTAATTGTCATTCTACTTCACTTTCTAGATTACATAAAGCTATGTTTAAAAATGTACATAGCAGCACATTTTGAGTATGTGACATAGTTCAGTGTGATGGTCTGGTAAAGTTTTCATTGGTTTCCTCAACTCTTCTTCTTGTACATTTTTTTTTTTACTAAATAGGCCTATTCATTAATAAAATTCATGACCCATTGCTAGAGTCCAAGTTGTAACGATACTGAAAGGAGTTGCTGTCACAAGGTGTTCATGTCTATGGTTCATTATAAAGAGATGAGCTGTTTTCACGCGGTTTACGCAGTGATGTTTTTTGTACATAATACACTTGTATGTTTAATTTTAATCATGTGTCTTGATCTAGTTTTTTTGTGTGTGTATTTGGTTACTTGTTAGTTTGACTGCAGATACAAAACCTAGATAACCATTTAAGCACAATTAGTTAAATTTTTACATATAAATTAACTTAGCGTGTTTTCAGATTTCTAAATGAGACCCTTCCTATACAAATAGTGCAAAATTTAATTGTAACCACATTATATTAATATTAAAGCATTCAAAATTCAAATTTTTTCTTTTACAAATTTCACATTCAAGAAAATGTTGACTCGTTTTAATTTCAATACCAGTAAAAGTAATTTATTAATGAAATAAAGACAAATATATAAATAAATGACATAATTTTTAAATTTTACCGAATTTTAAAATAGCATTCAGAACCAGTACAAACCTCCAAAATAAATTTTTCAAAATAATCAAATTTTATTAAAATTGAACAAATTTTTCTTAAGATTCAGATGTAAATAAATAAGTAATATGAGTTTAATTGTAATTATATTACTGCATGGTAATATTCAGGTGTAGACTCGGGTAATTAATAGACAGATTTGAAAATAGAGGATTTTTATTTCTGTGCAAACACATTCATAATAACTATTAAAAAAATGTCTTTTTTATGTACATTGAATTATAATTAACTCAAAGTGTGATTAAGATATTATGAAGTTAAGTTCTTTTTTAAAATTTTGGAATAGGAATATAATTATATAAAACAAACAAAATTTGACCACATAATTCAGAACGGATAAGTACACGAAAGCTTTTAATTGATAAGTATTGCCATACTAAGTTGTGTTCTGAATCTCAAGGATTAGCAGAACAAATATAAATTAGCTGAATGTTATCAAAAGCAATAAACATCACCAAAACAGGATGTAAAAAAAAATAATTTTTAAGGAACAAACTTCAAGTGGTATCTCGCTACCCTTAAACATTTCTTTCAAAATGGGTCTTTTGACAGGGCATTATGTGAAATTAGCAATCTTATTTACCCAGTTATCATCAGCAATCAGTTACCAGATGTCTTATGCTACATGTTTGCCATCCAGATGTTTTAAGTTTAAGTAGAAAAAACTTTGTATGGATGATCACATTTTTCTCCAGCATATGTTCACAAAGATGCATAATGATGGAAAATAATAAAAGATCTCCATCTTAAAATATGTAGATTAATATTAATTTAGCAACAGTTCAGGGAGAAATCCAAGAAGTGGTAACATATGGTAATGTTACTAATGATGCTATAAATAATGCAGCTGGTGCTCAGTTTCTGTTGAATGAGTGAATCAAATTTTAAATGGTGATTTCTGATTAGTCCTAATGCTTTAGATGCATGTAGCCTCGGGTGACCAAATCATGAACAGGAAAAAACGGGACACATCCAATTAGGGGTGGGGGGTGGAATACCCTCCAGCTAAAGAGGGGTCCTGAAACCGTTTATTGAAATATGCTCATTTTAACTATTTTGAGACCTAGAAATCTTTTTAAATTAACCTTTACTTTCGTAATTTAATTTAAACTCTGAGGCATATCATAAACGAAAACAATAATTTTGCAGTGAATACTTATTGATTTATACATTATATTTTACAACATAATACTACAATTCAACAAATTAAATGCAGTCATCACGCCAGCCCACATCACTACTGGCACTGGCTACACAGCTAGCCAAAATATCAATTAACTTGAAGTGATATTATAAATTAGGAAGTTTTAGTGATTTGAAATTGTGTTTGGTTGTAGAAACGATGACACTTAGGCGTCCCGAGAGACTTTTTCGGGACACCGGGTACGATCGTGAAAAAACGGGACAATCCCATTTTTATAGGACGTTTGGTCACCCTAATGTAGCCCAATAAAGTATTATGACGAAGATAAAAGCCAGTAGCTACTTAGGGGCAGACCATAAAGTATGTTACCATATAATTGACACTTTCCCTATCCGTCATAAATCTCGATCTCCTCCTGTCAAAAATCTTGCCCCCTCCCTCACTTCCCCGCCCCTCAAGGTACGACTCACTGCAATAACAAAAAACAAAAAAATTGTTTGAATAAGTAAAATCAATCAAAATTCAATCTTTCTCAAACACACTTCACACTTAAGATCAGACACTATCAAGTGACATATTCTTTAAAAATAAACCCAGCACAACACCAGCAGACAGTTTAACATCACTATCAATTTCAGCTTTTACATGTTTAAATATATAGAATATAAATTAACTGAAACAATGATTCGACCAAAATTCCATTCGGTCAATTTTACGTCGACGAAATTTCTTTCAAACAAATTTCCGCTAACCATAAGTTAAATATATTTAATCATATATCATCATATTTGATTTTAACCACTCCCCCAACCCCCGTGTCACAAACAGGGTTACTGTCACAAACTGTCACTCTTTCGTATACCCCCTCCCCCAACACGATTTTCCCCCAGACCGTGAAATATATTATGGTAGAAACGTTAATTAACAAATGTTTCTTTTTAATTGAAAGTTATTGAATAGTTATATTTCATTTAAATAGGCCTAGTTTTGTACCGTTGCCGCCTTAGCTAAAACTTAAAAACCAATTTTTGAGCAAGGGCAAGAGATATTGTGTCTCAAGCTTGTTTAAAGTCTTCTCCAGCAGCACAGTTATTAACTTTCATTATTTATGTTATTGTTTTTTTTTTAAATCTGATTTTGCCAACGAGCATTACCATTAAAATTTATTAAAATTTAATATAGGGCTACAGTACGGTATCTGTACAGTAATTTTTTATAGTGGGAAAAAGAATAATGGGTGTTTTTTTAAAAATGCACTTACTCCCCTTTAAAAGTTTATTTTTTTTGCCGCCACCTACTTCCTTGGAAACGATTGTAAGTAAACGTTGCCTGTGGCGACTAATCGACACCCGAGAAAGAGATAAGCAGCCTGTCTGACATCAATTTCGAGCCCAATTTCGATAATATAGGCTGGTGGGCAAGGAAAAATTGTGGTAAGATGGCGGCAATCCTAACAGAGCAGGCCATACCTGCTACAGCAACTCTTGCCAGTCGAGAAATCCCACCAGATGCACCTGCTCCTGTTGTAAATCCAAATCCTGACATGGAAATCACATACACAGGAAACACTGGCAATGATATGGGGATATCTACTTTGGGCTTTCGATCGGCAAAGTATAATCCTTCTGAATGGCATGAGTCTAATTATGCAAAGTTTTACCAATCCTTTGTTGATCGTGACAATGCTGAACGAGTGATTCACGAATCAAGGCGTACAGAGAAGGAAACTTTAGAAACAACTAACAAAACTCAAGCTGAGGCCACAAAAAAGCTTGCAGAGAGCGCAAAGAATATTGAATTTTGGAAGTATGAGCTAAATCGTGAAATCTCTGTAAGTAAAATTACAATTTACTATTATATTATCTTTGAACTAGCTAATCCAATTGAAAGTTTACAAGTAGAAAGTAGTATGGTACTTGCAATAGCTTAAAAAATATGTATATTATTTTTATTATTTGCACTTACATCTTTGCTCTCTTTACCATATTTAATTCAAATTAATAAGGATAAAAATACAATAAGATCAAACCATTTCTTAAATGTGTGAGGTCATAATTAATTTTTTACAGGGAAAGAAAAATACAAATGCAATGCATGATATTTAATTTTTTTTTTTTTTAAATAACAGGATGTAATTGATGAGACAGATCTATTGCTAGCTCAAAAGAAGCGCTTAGAAAATGCTCTCAGAGCAACTGAGATTCCCCTGCATATTGCTACAGATAACTTGAACTGTCGCCAGAGGCGTCTGGGTGTTGATTTGGTACAAGACGATGTTGAAATATCTTTGTTGAAGGTATGGTACATCACATATAAATACATATTTAACAAATTAAAATTATTCATATGACATTGTAGCCTTATAATATAGGCATTAGAAAGCAAATTATTGAAGGTCATAAAAATCCTAAAGGCTTTGCTCTTCTATAACAGGAAGTTGAAATTATCAACAATGTTCAAGATCTTTTGAAAAATACAATCAACCAGTGTGAAAAACAAATCAGGTAAAAATTATATGTCACTGTCTACCTCATTGAAAGTGGATCCTCTAAAAATTATTTTTGTTGAAATTTAAAATATAAAAATCATTTAACCATTGTTTGAAAACTAAGCCAGTTCTACAAACCTAATTGGTACCTACAAATTAAATGTAATAATCTTTAAGTCTTTAACAACTGAAAGTAAATTAAATTATTCAATTAATAATATTAAAGACTTTGTCAAGTCAATAAAATATCTACACTTTAAGTCCAACATTTTGATGAAATATTTACATGCAAATTTTGTTTGTAAATTATATTTTGAATTAAAAAAAAAAAAATCTGAAGACTAACAATGTTTCTGTACTGACAATATTTACAGAATAATAATATCCACCCTCTCAATTCCATCTCTTGAAAACTAATTTTTTAAGCAGTTATTTAGTACAATAATACAACATGAACTAGAATATTTGATAACCAACTTACCTGCCTTAAAATTTTGTTATTATTTTTTTTTCAGACTAAACCGGGATGCTAAACAAAATTTGGAGATGGACTGGAGTGATAAAAAGGAGGCTTTGGAAATAGAGACAAAAAGTGGATCCCTGCGCAATCATCACACAAACAAACAATTCCATGATGGTGCTGCAAAATTTGAAGAGATGTAAACACTTTAATTAGTGGTCTAAAAAATTTAGTTAATTTAGACAGTTTAAGACAAATCACCCATTTGTTATTGAGCTACTCCTTTCAAATGTTTTGGTTTAACAATGGTTGATTCAACTATATATCTTTATGCACAGCTAAGCATCTGAAATATGTGGTTGCTCTGTTGTAAAATATTATTATTAATCAGCTATTAACAATTAGTTGATATTGAAAGTTGGGATAAAATGTTAATATGATTTTATAGATTTTACAATATTGGGAGAAAAATATACAAGCAGAGTGGTCTGTCCAAACATGATGAAAGTTTTCTTTGCACCTGTTTGGACAATTATAGTGATGTATTTTATAGGGTATTACAACTTTACCAATATAGATATCATTAGTAAAGTTCATTTTTATTCAATCAGTCAATCAACACCCGAATCCTGGGCTCAGTTTACTCATGACAATATTGCAAGAGCAGAACATGAACGTATGGCTAGCATTCAGTTGCGTACACTGGTGGACAATGTACTTGAAGACACATCAAGGGACATGCGAGAGCAAGCCGACCAAGTAGATGTCAATTTTACTAAGAGAATCACAGAAATGGAGGATGCCAAGACAAAACTAGAAGAAAATCTGACAAAAGTAAGTTATTTATTAAGAGAATGAAATAAATAACATGGAAATATCCTTCCAAATTAAAAGAATGGTTTTTGAAAATATAGATTTTTTTTGTGACATTAGTAAATTGAAACTAAGACTAATTGTTCATTTAATTTTATTGATAATTTTCTATTCTTGAACATAAAATTTAGAATCAGCTGCTTAATTAAGCTGAATTTCTCTGGTTTCTTTTAGTACTTTTAAAATAAGTATATTTAAATAATGTTAATTACTACACTAAAAAAATCAACCTCAGCTATAGTTACTTAACAGTGTAGCCACACAATTTCTATGATCAGGTGGTAAAACAGGTTAAAGACCAGGAAAAGAATATTGGTGAATTGCAACAGGCCATCAGGGACAAAGAAGATCCTCTTAAGGTTGCACAAACCCGATTATACAATCGTACGTACAGGCCAGGAGTGGAGTTGTGTCGTGACCCTGCCCAATATCAGTAAGTACATACTATGAACTCCTTGCAATTAAAATTAAATGTTTAGTGAAATAAATAAAAATCTCAAATTGAAAAAAAAAAAAAAAAAAGAATTTAAATTAAAAACAGCCATCAAATAAAATTGAATTTATATTCTTCTTTTTGAAACCCCCACATAAAGATTATTTGTGTCTTGAAAAATTAAATGTTTAGTAAAAAAAAAAAAAAACTCAAAATGAAAAAAAAAAAAAAAAAAAGAATTTAAATTAAAAACAGCCATCAAATAAAATTGAATTTATATTCTTCTTTTTGAAACCCCCACATAAAGATTATTTGTGTCTTGTTTTAGTAAAATAACTTTATCCGGACATTTTCTTTTCAAGTTTAGTGGGGGTTTTCTCTCTCTTCCCCCCCCCCCCACCCCCTCCCATATTTCTAAAATCTTTTACTTTCCTTAGATACAGTAAAACATTATTTATTGATTTCTTCACTACAGTCTGGTTGGTGAGGTTAATGAGATCAATCAGTCCATTGATGCACTGAAGATGAAGCTAAATGATGCCCAGAATTCACTGAAAGATCTTCAAGACAACAGAATGGCTTTGGAGAAAGAAATTGCGATCAAGAAGAACAGTATCTTTATTGATCGTGATAAATGCTTGACGGTCAGGAATCGATTCCCTTCTCGCACCAAACTTCAAGGCTATCAGTAACAATTTGATAAATTCTTTGTGAGATTTTGTAATTGACATTTAAAATTTGCTACATATATTAAATATTTCTTTTTTAAGCTGAACAAATTGGGTTAGCTGACAGGATTGTGTACAATTTTAAGTTATTTTACAACTTCACAATGAACTTACTGCAAGTCATTTTAAAATCTCTTTACCGGTATTAAATTATATGCTATTGCTAGCATGGCTTTTGACTTTATTATCCTGTACCTTGTTACAATAGAAGTTTATTTTTTTGTAAGATGCACCAAAGAGTAGTGTCTGTTGCAATAGATTGGTTATACCAGTAGATCAATTCTAAGCATTATTTAATATTGACATTAACATTTTCTTGGTTGATAAAGTGAAATATATTTGGTTATAGAAACTATCAAATCATTTTAAAATCGGCAAATACAACTATTATCTATTTTCTTCTGACTGTACAGTTAAAGACTTTTTAAGCTAATGTAAATAAGAGTATTCTCTTCACATTTCTT
The DNA here is from genome assembly GCA_964033795.1 of Lymnaea stagnalis. NCBI lineage: Eukaryota > Metazoa > Mollusca > Gastropoda > Lymnaeidae > Lymnaea > Lymnaea stagnalis. Next base: position 234,060 of record CAXITT010000039.1, read on the forward strand.
CATGATACTTCATCTATCCTAATTTCTATACCTCTAATATTCATTTACAACTTTTGCTTTGTAAATTGGAACACATCAACATCCATCATTTTGTCAGCATTATCAAGGTCTTATTTGTACAGAAGCCATCACTTTAATGCTCTTTAATTTTCATGGAAGAAATCATTACAGGATCTACTAGGAAGTACTATAAGGTTTTTTTAATGCTGGGAAAATGAGATGTTTGAACTATTTCAGTATTATAACTGTTGTCTTTAGTGGCTTGTAAGTTTTATCTGGTCTTGGCAATTTTTTTAAACTTGAGATTCAAAAATTTGAGAATGTATCATCTTGAACAATGTTTTAAACCTAAAATATGACAGTAAGTTCTATCAAAATTTGTTTAAGTATAATACACATTCACTGCATTACTGCATTATATATTTTCTAATAAAAATGTTCTGAGAAAGTATGAGTAAAACTTAAGGCAATAAACTTAATTTATACTTGCAATAGACATTCGTTTTGTTACTCTAGGGAGAATTCCAATAAACACCTGATTTGAGACTACACTAGAAAAGATGAATGTCTGATTATAGATTGGAATCTATATAAATTAATTCAACTTTTACTATATATGTTGTTACATGCAAAATTATCTAAAAAGATTTTTAAAATGGTTAAAGTACCACCCTCTTAATTGAAAATTACATTAATTTGTTTAAAATGTTCATTCACTACCGGTACTTAAGATGTAAACCCTTGCTAATAACATTTTATAATTAAATTTTACAATTTTGCCTTAATTGGGATATCCAATAAATTTGAGTCAAATATGGTGCATTTTTTTGCAATGTTCTTCATGCAAGGTTTTTAACTTTAACTGAATGTTAGTGTTAGCATTAGTGCTCTACAATCTTGGGAAGTCAGTTTTTCATGGTAGAGTGCTCTGGGAATTCCATAGAATTTAGAAATGCTTCAAGATCAATCAGATCAGATAGTTACTTTTATCACTAGTGATAGTGAAATTGTTTTGATTAATTCAGCGTTAACCTTATTGTAGTACTGGGTAATTGGTTGTAAGTGTAAATGGTGAGATGTCAGTAATTTTGTAGTTTGTGATTTTTTTTTAATGATTGTGTTCCTGATGTTGTATAGGGTAGAAGAAACGCGTTTTGAACATGGGAAATGCGCGTATCAGGAGATCCACATTCATGTTTTTCCTATATGGACTACTGTTGTTATGAACGTTTAAGGAAAGATTTTTTTATTGGTGCACAGAAATGAACTTCTTTCCTGTGAGCAAAATAACTTTGCTCATTACATGAGAACATTGTGTTATTTACTTGAAATCTGAAGCTACTATTAAATAACGATGAAGGCAGTGCCTCTGCTAGTCATATACTAAGTTGATGAACATTTAATCTTTAACTCAAGAATGTTGATTGATTTCATATCAATGACAGATGGAGTGTCTTGTTAATCCAATATGTACTAAGTGTTCAGAGTGAGCATTTTCAACTTCATTTGCTGTATCTGTTATGCAGGCACAGAAAGGATAGTAATGAAAGTGCAAGATAAAAATCAATTCTAATTTTATTATAACTTCTAAAAACCTTTTTTTAAATTAGCTTGATGTTCTGCCAGTCCATGGGTTTGAGCAATATTATGGCAGTAAAATTAATTCGTAAATGCCAAGATCTTTTCCATAACCTTTTTCAAAGGTTTATGAGTTCTTATTGAAATTTGTTGAGCATGATTCATAAAAATATGAAATTAAAAACATTTTTCAGAACTGTAACTTACTTGCTACCAAGCTTTCAACTCCCACTTCAATAACAAAGTCAAATTATAACATGTCAAATTAAATACATTTATTATCTTCAATACATTAAAATTCAACTGAATTTAAGAAAAAAAGAAAAAAAAAAGAAAACGGTAATACTATAAACTTGTCCAACATTTACACCATGGCAGAGCCATTAAACCACTTTCATTAGAATTAGAGCACATCTAAAACATTGAGGCTAGCACATTTTCATAATTATGAGGAACACAACACATTTGCATACATACAAGTAGACCAACATTTTTGACATCAATGACAAGGTGGAAAAAAAAAAAGTATTTTAAATTTTATTGAATAAATCTAGTAGGTCACAATATTTGGTGGAATGATCATGCACCTTAAGAATTAGCACAAATAAAGTGAAATAGTTAAAGACAAGACCAACTTCAGACCTTGAAACATTTTGACTCCAATTAAGATCCATGTAGTGCAAGAGTCATGATCTTGTAAAAGTTAATACATAGACAATACCAATAATTTTAATCCTGTATTTTAAAACCGCCGCCCTGTAGTGGTCAAGCTAAATCTGTTGTCTCCTTGTCTTGTCAAACTGCCTTGCAACATCACAGGAGGACCTGACATGGCTGGCTGAACTATAAATGCAGGTCCACCTCCCATTCCACTTGTCATCATGGGGCCTTGCTGTAGGCTAAAACTGCCTCCAGGCTGAGACATGACTACTCCACTTTCCCAGCCGTCTCCCTGGCCCATACCACCTGAGCCCATTCCTTGACTCCAGCCACTGTCCATCTTAGGACGTTCCACTGGACCATTCCAAGCATTTGATCCACCACCAGAACCTCTACTTGCTCCTGAAGAAAAGTAAATATAATCTTCATTTCTCAGATGTGTCCCTTCACCAGGTCTGTCTATAAAATACATAAACATTAAAAAAATTATACTAAAATTTTTAAATGGCTAATTTATAATACGGTTTAAAACTTGTACCTCTTTCTGATTTCCAGTCACGAGACTCGTGTCTAGGTGGACCACGAGCAGAATCCCGACCAGATGGTCTTTCATCTCTTGAGCGACCTTCTCTGGGTGGTCTGTCTTCTCTAAAACCTGGCCTGTGATCATCTCTTCTGGTGTACTCCCTATCCCGAGGCTCTCGTTCTGCACGCTGTGGTCTTTCCCTCTCTTCAAATCTGAAAGAAAAACCTTAAGTTATCAATTTTTTTTTTTTTAAGGTTAGAGATCAGTTAGGTCATGAGACTTACTTAAGTGAAACATGCATTAAGTAATCAAGGGAATTGTAAGAAAAACACATAATAATTATGTTACCTTTCATGCCGTCCCCTCTCTTCTCTACGACCTTCAAAACGCCCAGGTCTTTCAGCTGGATCTCGTCTTTCAAAACGTTCTGGCTTTCGCTCAAATCTACTTCCCCTACAAACAAGAAAATTATTTATCAATTAATATATTTGTAAAAAAAAATAAACAAACTAGGTCAACCAGGTCACAGAAGATACACAGGCATTAAAAATCAAGGTTGGTTGCTAATCAATTGTGTATAAAAGCACCTGAAATTCTTCTTTGATGGGATATGGAATGCTCTCTTAAATGATTAAAGACTAATGATGCGAACCCAAGGAATAAAATGGTAAACTTGACTCTCTTCCAGCGCTGTTCATAAGCTTCAAATAAAGTTTAAAAAGTAATTAACATATTTAATAGATTTCTCACCTGTCGCCTGTGGCATATCTATCTGCTGGACGTTTACTGGGCCACTCCTCATCTCTTAAGCTTGATCTTTCACCAGGTCGTTTTAATGCCCTTCGATCCTGTAATACTCTAAAAGATAGATAAAGATTATTCTTTACAACTTATGATTTTGTAAAATAAATGTATGGATATTATTCTTTTAGAAACTCCCAGAAAGACCACTTAGTAAAAGTAAATTTACTTTACCTCTGCTGTTCTCTTCTATAAGTTTCCTGCTCTCTTTCTATTTGGAGCCTCTCTGTTTCAAGTCTCAGTCTTTCAGCTTCCATTCTCTCTCTTTCAATTTCTTCTCGCATTTCCCTGTAAAAGATGAGCTCAACTTCAAGTTACGTGTAAATTGTAAATGAAAATTCTATAAATATCATCGTTTAAACATCATTAGGGTTTTGCAATTAATAAAAAAATGTTACAGATTCTATGACATACTAAATTAATATAAGTAAAAGGCCTAATAAAGTTGAATAAATACAACACCACCAGATCTAAACTGTAGAAAGAGTTCAGTTATTATAATCTGGACTTTAACCTTTCCTATAAAGGAGCAGTACCTATTCTTCATACATAAAGACGAAAAATAATTTTTAAGTTCCTTGCAACACCATCTTTTAAGGATATTAGGATTATATGATTTTTTTCCTAACAATGGTTACAGAAGGTGCCTAATAATTTCTCAATTTTAAGCACAAAACTTTGTGAAAGGGGAGAACGAGATAAATGGACTCTAAAAAATAAATAAATAAAAAATAAATAAATGATCAATGCACAGCAGACAAAAGAAGAAAATAGTCATAAGAAATTAAGTCAGCAAAAAATCCCCCCCCCTCGAAACTAAGGCCAATAAAAATGTCAAATTTCCTTTAGATAGGAAATCATTTCCATTGAAAAAATAATAAAAGCCTACCTGAGTCTTCTTCTTTCTCTTTCAATTTTAAGGGCTTCCTCGCGATGACGCTTTTCAATAAGTTGCTGTTTGTACTGTTCTCTTTCCAAATCAAGTTGACGCCTTCTCTCTTCATGACGCAAGTACATTTCTCTACGCCTGAGTCGTTCACGCTCTCTTTCAGCCTATGTCAGAATGATTGTAACACTATAATTTACATTTCATGCAATATGTTTACAAAATTAAAAAAAAAAGACTTTTAAAAATCATTGGTTAAAAAAATTCAACTTAATACATACCAGTACCTTAATTTTCTCAAAAGACAGGACATCCAATTCCTTTTTTTCTTGATCAGAAAGGCCTGACTTTTCCCTTGAGATACGTTCTCTTGAGTGGTGATGCTCTATACATTTTATAAAAAGAAAAATTGAACACTTTGCAACACTTAAGTCTGCAACTATTAAATGTACATTTAAATCAAAATTTATATGCCATTATTTTTTAATGCAGAATTATCTTAATCATTTACACTATTGCTATATATATATATAGCAATAGTGTAAATGTATATGTATATATATATATACATATATATATATACATATATATATATATACATATACATATACATATATATACACATATATATATATATATACATTCAAAAAAGATAGCATGTTCATGGCAAGAGATTCATCCTGATAATTAACTTACCAATAAAAAATACCCTATCTATATTACTTATATATATATATATAGAAATAGTGTAAATGTATATGTATATATATATATACATATATATATATACATATATATATATATATACATATACATATACATATATATACACATATATATATATATATACATTCAAAAAAGATAGCATGTTCATGGCAAGAGATTCGTCCTGATAATTAACTTACCAATAAAAAATACCCTATCTATATTACTTAGAATAATGAATCTAACTACCTCCGGGTCTTCCACTTTTACTGCGAGGGGAGTGCCTTCTATCCCTACTTCTTTGACGTGATGAGCTTCTAGAACCATCATGCTTCTCCTCTGGTTTTTTATCTAATTCTTTCCCCACTTCTTTGGATCCATCTTTTTTGTCTATAGTAGAGCACCCATATTAATTGTAAATTTTCACGAAGCCACAACTAATTGATGGACTATGTTGGGTGAATACTTTTACTTGATACATTAATTATTGCATATTTGCATACAAATAATTTAAAAATTATAATGGTTCAAACCTACAGCACTGCTATTCAGCACTAACTGTTGTGTAGCAAGACATCTTATTCTTACTTTTACCATTGCAATAGAACATTTTTTAAGTGCCTTAAGTGTTAGTAATTTTAAACCACAATTCACGCACACAAGGCACAATATATTAATAAATAATGAATAATGAATATAATGAATAAATTAGTAAGTTAAAAACTTATCTTACCCTCTTCTTTACGAGGTACTGACGATTTAGGATCAGATCTTCGAGATGGTCGAGATGATTTAGTTGGTGATTTGATACCACTAGGGGGTAACACTTTCGCTTTTGCTCCTTGAGGCTCTGTCTTAGCCTTTTAAGTAAAAGAATGTCACGAAGGTTAAGTTGTAGAATTAAAATCTACAAAAATTTTCTGTAATGAATTCTATGACAAGCCCTATGAATTTTATGCCTCTTACCCGTTCAACAGAAATCATTCTTCCATGTAATTCAGTACGATGAAGATGCTGAATGCATTTTGTTGCTTCATCAGCCGAGCCCATAGTAACAAAACCATAGCAGCGGGAACCTGGACATCTTGCATTTGTCACTACCTTAGCACCAATAACCTGAAAATAATAATAAAAGCGTATAATTGCAAGTCCCAAAAATAGTGTCGCAGAAACCATCTCAAATGGAAACATGCACTAAGTTGAAAACGATTAAGACAGCCCAACATGTGGAAAGAAGTATCTGTCTGAAGCCTAACTGGAAAGTGAACTTCAAAATTTTGCCATGGTAAAAACATAAAGAATAATATAGAGAGATTTAACTGTTTAAAATATTTCAGAAAAAATTCTAGTGCTCACCTTTCCATGTTTACTAAAAAGTGTCTTGAGATCTGTAGCTCTAGTGCTTGAAGAAAGACCACTGACCCAGAGATTGCGGCTACTTTGGACAGCTAAAATAATTGATTAAAAATGTATAAGATCTGCAAATTTTAGTTTAATCTGAAATGAGTATAGCTTTATTACACACACACAAATAGAACCAAAGCTGAATCAGGACAGAGAGTTATTATCAATAAATATGTGGAGGAAAAACAATGCCCAAACATGACATAATATTGTCTTACTTTTTTCATCCTTCTTAGCAGTCTTGATAGTACCGCTGAAACAAGATAAGAAAATTTAATTAGCACTAGCACAGTTCCACATCATTAAGGTTTAACAGGCCAGACAGAAACTTTAGAGACATGTTAATACTATTTATACCCATGCTTTTGTCATGAGTAGATATTTGTCTGTGTCCTTAAAAAGTTCTAAAGGTACAGTCTGAGATAAATGCCATAGCAAGTCACAAGATAAAATTCTAATATATCACAAGTACAAAACAAACCACAATGTTTTACTATCATCTCTTGTTATTACCAACACCTGAAATATGAGATAGCAATTAAGTTTTGAAATGTAATAAAATTGCTGAAAAAGGAAGTTTGCTATGGACGGCATACATCAACAACCGCTGTCAATGTAACGAGCGACTTAAATTAATTAAATTATCCATACGACTGCAGACTTCACAATCAAACAAAGTTATTTTAAAGGACGTAAAACAAACCTCTTGGCTGCAGTCTTCGTGTCTTTTTCATCTTTACTTGCGGCTGTAGACTTGACATTGGTGTCCTTCAAGTCAGTATTTTCAGAAGATTTTGTAGCAGCATCTGTGGCTGCACCTGTGTTTCCAAGTCCGGTTCCAGATGTTTCAGTTTTTTTCTCTTCTTGATTCCCTGAAGTCTCTGCCCCCTTTCCTTCACCTTGTTGGCCATCGAGGAGATCTGCATCTATTTCATTCAACATGGTGTCATCTACCTGCACGACGAAAGACTCATCCCCACCTTCAGATACAGCTGATGAATCCGTTTTCTCAACTTTGGCAGAAACAGACAAATTGTTGGCAGACTTTGCAACAGTAGCTAAATTTTGCTTTGTTGCAGAAACTGGTGTGCTCAATGCAGCAGTGCTGCTTGGTGCAGTTTTACTGCTTGAGTCATTTTGATCCGTGGTTTCCATTTTGATTTCTGTTGATTCAGATGGGTTTTGAGAGTCAATATTAGAGTCCTCATTTACTGTATCGATTTGTGCACTTTCCTGAAGACTTTCTTCATTGTCTTCAATAAACTCAGTCGGCATTTCTCCAGATTCATCATCGGGGTTTCCCTCAATGTCACATTCCTCCGCTCCATCTCCCAATTCATCTTTGGCACCTTCTTGCATCTCTTCATGTCCTTGGTCGTTGCCACTGTACGTTAATAATGCAGCTTCATCCTCAGCGGCTTCGCCACCATTCTCCTCAACTTGGGGAACTAAAGAAATTCACAAAATGAGATTAGGATAACATATAATCTGGACGGTGGCTAGAAGCATCAAGGGCTGACTCAGGCAGCTACCCAGCATACTTACAACATCTGAGATAGGGGTTGGAAGATTGTTACACTTCATGCTCCTCCTTTGAAGCAGCAATCAAACAGCATACCAAACATCAGGTGGCAGAAGTGGTAGATTGCGACTCTAACAATACTAATAACACACACATGCACGAAACTTATTTAAAAAAAAAAAAAAATTGCGCGTTCTTTGCAACAACTTTCTATTAAAAGATTTCCAGATAATCATCCAAAGACTGTTCTTGACTCAAAAATCACTCAAGACAACTTTGAATTTAGCAATACTTCTTGTATCTGTTTTATCTTTTCAAAAAACTTGTTTCATAAGATGGTCAAATCATCCCTATGTCAAGAGGAGAATCCACATCAGTATGTTTCTATCTTGACGATGAAGATGAATCACATTCTTGATATACAAATATATTTTGTCGCACTTAAAACCACATATATTGGGACAGATAGTAAATTTTCTAAACTATCGCTTCTATTATAGACTTTTCGCAGTCCAAATTTGAATTAAATTTTGGCTGTATAATTAGCCAGTTAAAATTTTACAAAAGAATGTTAGAGAGAAAAAATGCCCAATATCAATTGGATTTTGAATATGCCCAGCAATAATAAATACCTGCATCTGAGATTATGGGTTCACTGTGAACAGTACTTTGTTCTTCCTGAAAAAAATAAAATGCATAGATAAAACCTAACATTTAAAGAAACATGAAAATAAACCCTACACATTTCAAATTAAAAAGGTTAATTGTTTTACTTCTAAACAGTAAAGATATTAAACAATGCATACCTCTTCAACAGAAAGAAGCTTCTCTTCAGATAAATGATTACTTATGTTGGCAGCAGCACCATCATTATCTAATCCTGCCATTTCATTAGCAAGATCCCCATCACTGGCTAAAAGTTGACGTTCACTAATTGATTCTTCTTCATCAGCCTTTTCTGTATTGCTGTCGTCATTTTCTGATCCTCGAAAAAGTAATGAAATTTTATGCTTATTGCTGGCAAGTAAACATTATTTACATACAACTGTATCTTGATTAATATTAGACACAAAAACTAGTGACTATAGTTCTATAGGTATGAAAAAAAAATATGGTCAAATGGTGAATTCAATAATGTGCAAAATAAATTTAAAATAAAGATGGGAAGTTCATGCATTAGCACCATTGTTTGGCGGAGTATAACTAGTGTCATAATAAATATAATTTTCATATGATATCTTAAATCTATATGAATAAATTCAGAATAGGTTGTTTATAATAATTTAGTACAAAGATAAGGTAAACACTTAATATTTGATTATGATGTAATGTTAAAAGGACTTAGGGAAAGAGTATTTTAATTGCTTTATTTTTTAGTGGGGGAAATTTATGGAAAATTCTAGCTTTGTTATAAGCTAGAGGCAAAAGGCTACCAATAACTTTAACTTGGAAATCCCCCACTACAACTTTACTTTATGAGAGTTTTTATAACACTTTGGTACCCATCTTATTGTTGGTTACAGTTGAAAATTCTGATGATATTTTCAAACCTCTAAACTACTTATGTCAAAGAATAATGGAACACCATAATGTATTAAGCCCCACATTAATGGTATTACAGACAACTGGATGTTAATACTCATTTCTGGTCAATAAAAAACCACAGAAAATTAAATGATTTTTCTATTATACAATTTACTAATAAGCTCCATAACTTGTAAAGTTTTACTTTTCGTTTCAACTTCATAAGTTATGAAGTTGAAACAAAAAGTAAAACTTTACAAGTTTTTAGACAATACCCTAATTTGAAAATCCAATAAACATTCTTGGATTACTCTAATATTTTCAATATCTTTGAGGTCTGACATAGCATATATTTGAAATGGCTTGAATTATATCCTTACCATCTGATTTAATCTTTCCAGGAGTTGTGATTAACTTCTTTGAGAATTCAGAAATTTCAAACAAGTAGGTATTGATATCTTCTCCTTCATCCTCAAGTGCCTAGAGAATAAATTTATGTTGACATTAAAATTGTTTGTTTCATCAATATTTTAGGCTAGTAAATACCGAGGAATAATAAAAATAATTATTTTACAACCCACTTTACTTCAACTTCTGCTAAAGGGCCTTTTTTAAAAATAACTACCAAGCTTTCTGACCTATAGTCTCATGTGTTTGTTATTTTGTATTCCCCCATGACAGCAGATGTGCAAATTCTCATTGAGGTAGGTTCAGTCCGGCTTTGTTATGATTGTCCACAAAACCTGCACCATTGTAAGGTCGCTCAGACAATGTTTATGAAATATTCAATTATTACCATATTTTAAAATGGAAGTCATTGAAATAAGAACATTTTAATTTGATGCTTAAATACCTGGTAGAATCCATATTATAAATTGTCATAATATTCCATGAGCAGCCGTTGTCAAGGGCAACCACCATTCAGTCACTTGCAAATGACTATACTATATAGTATTATTATCAAAGTTTCATTGATAAGTGTTTGCCGTTTTAAGCGCATTTTTTAAATTTGATCTCATAATTTTACCAGTAAAGTTGAAACTATTGTCATTTTGTTTTATCTTTTACAGATTATTATTCTGTCTAATTTCCTTTAATTTGATATGAAATACAGCTACTTGCTAAAAAAATGTATTCAAAATTAATTTATAGATAAGAGCAACCAAAAAAAAGTCAGCAGGCCGGACACTGATCTGGCACAAACATGGAAAAACCCCTGGCTTGGAAAGAGTCTTGGCCACCTACTTATCGTAGTTGGGCTGAACAACCTTACCATACTGTGGTTTCATCAAATGAGCATAGCTAATGACTGACATGTCCAGACTCAATGGGCACACATATACATCAATATATAATGCTTACAAAGACTTGGTATGAAATACATAAGATTTTGAAATACTTCAAAATTTATTTGGAGAGAAAATGCCTTGTATATATACTTGGAAATTTCCAAAATTAGGGTCATTTGAAAATTCAAAGAAAGAACAGGATGATGGAAATGTAGGCCATGATGTCCACTACTAGGAACGGAACATGTAAATGGTTCTTCTGGCGCCCACTTCCCATACAAATTATGAAGTAGTCTCCTTTGCTTCACCTGTGCATATTCTTACTGTTTTAATTTATTTTTATATTTCTAGTTTAAATCTGGTCTATTTCTACTTTCAAGTTATTATGCATAATAATAATAATAAACATTTTTTTGTCACTGAGTGAAGTTAATTATGATGATTGATTTTGCCCTTGAGAAATAATCTTACATGTCTTGTGTTAAATTGTTCTCGTTTAAAAAATAAGAACATTAAAATTATGTACCGGTATGTGGTGAAAATAAAATACATAGATTGTAATAAGAAAAGTTAAATTTACACCATCCGGTTGCCACTATTTACCAGGTTTGTACATTACTTTTTTTTTAAATGGCGCCATCTTTTTTGCCATGACAGCAGACATTTAAAAAAAGTAGTGCAAAAGTAGTAGACATTGGGGAGGAAAAGGAGAGAATGTCTTGTTTTTAGCTACCAAACATACCAAGGCAAATGAAATTAAGAAAATGAGATTTTCATTTTTTTTTTTTTTAAAAGTTGCTTAAGATTAAAAATTATAAGATTCAAGAAAATTTTATAACCAATGCAGGCCTGTTTACCCCCAAACTCTTAAAATCGTACAATATCATTCAATACATATCTTAATAGTAAAAAGTAAACATACAGTATATATAATGTATACACCTCAAAATCGTACATTGTACGCTAAAATTGTAAGAGTAAATAGGTCTGCCAATTGGACAAATTTCAAAATCAACACATTTGAAAGAAGTAAATTAAAAATTAGCAAAAATCATGCAAATTTATTTCAAAAATTCAAGAAAGACCTACAAATATATATAAAGTCTTCAATTCTACCTAACCTGAATGCTAAGCCTCCCCACCCCCCCCACCCCCCTTTAAATCTTAAAACCTAAATACTATGACCTATTCTATTTACACACTGTACTGAGAAATTAGTAAATTGTAATTTTAAAAATTACAAATATTTTTAGACTGATGACTGGTGGGTTGAGATGTGCTCTGATCATATTTATGAGTAGAGCGTGACCCAGGCATAATTCATGATGCAATGCTTCCTTCCATAAACATTTATTTTGTGCCATACATGGGAACTTTATTGTATCCCTCTAGATGCATGATTGTGGATTCAGACAAAACAGATCAACAACTGATCTGATCTTCACCATCAGATGCCTATTCGAAAAATGCTACAAATATAATATTCCAGTACCTTAACTCTATGTCATATGTGGACTATAAAATAGCAAATGACAGCATCAAAAGAAAATAGCATCTAAATGAGACACTGCAGAAGTTAACCACATCCAACAAACTGACTGATAAACAACTCAAAAAGCAAAATCAATGTTCAGTGAATACTCAAGGGAATTTCAGATAAGCTAAGGCCTAAGACAAGGAGACTCGCTGACTTGTGTGATTGTATGCTATTTAACCTAAGATTGGAGAGTTATAAGAAGCATACATATTGACACAGAGTAATTTTAACAGATTACTTTTTGAGGGAAAACCAAGACCCACAATCAATAGGCACTCTCTGCACCAACCCTTTCAGTCTCTTGCATATGCTGATGACATAGCACTGCTAGTGAAAAGCAGTAAAGATTTATCCAAAGCTTATATTATAATGAATTATAAGACATATAAATACAAGCATAACTGTGCTAAGAGAAGAATAGATAGATGAAACTATTATAATTAAAAACCATGCTTTTGAAAAAGTAAATCAATTAAAAAACCTAGGATTCTTCATAAATGAAAGAAATGAATTACTAAAAGATATAAAAGAAAGAATATCGGCCGAAAACAAGGCAGGCTTCTGTTGTCAGAAAATACTCAGAAACGTTACGAGAAAAAACAAAGAAAACTAAACAAAACTAAACTGCAATCAGTTGCAATATACAAAGTGAAATTTGGATCCTAACAAAAACGGCAGAAAACCCCTATTAAACACACAGGAGGGAAAGTTTTCCGGAAAATAAAAGGACCAACAAATGATAATATGGATGGAGAATACGAACCAACTATAAATTGTACAGTCTATATCAGGATCCCACACTAGTAACAAAAATTTTAAAAATGTCACGCTACACTGGGCTGGACATTTAGAACGAATGCCAAATGACAGAGGAGTGAAGATGGTGCACCACAAAAACCTCAGAGGAAAATGACTTAAAGCCTTAGATGGATGAATGATCTAGAAAGGGATATATAGCAGCAGGGAATCCAAAACATGGAAAAAAAGCTAGGTCTGAATGGAAGGATGTGTTGATACAGGCTAAAGCCCTAAATGGACTGTAGCGCCACATGGATGGATAGAAGCGCATCAAGATGTGTCAACAACCTGCATAAATTGATCCAAAACATGTTTCCATTTCTTTTATTTTAAAAAGTTTTGTTGTTCTTCGTGTTGTATATATTATTAGATTAGGAATTTGTCTCCTGGAAATTTTGTGCAATTAGACCTTAGTTGCTTAATTTTGTTCATTTGTGATGTATTTCAATGTTTTATTTGAAAAATTCATGTTTTTTTTATTAAATTATTTTTTTTACGAAGTGGATGTGTACACAGCGGTGGTGTACCTAGCGAAACCATCGGCGTTGGCCTGCGTAAACTGCGGCGGTGTACCTAGTGAAATTGTGAGCTTTGGCCTGGGTACACCGCAGCAAAAATGTACCAATGGCCTGGTTTTCGGATATGCTTGTTAGAGAAGATTTTGTGTGGTCAAGTGGTAGAGTGGACGCTTGGCGATAATGTAGTTCGAGATCAATTCCCAGTAGCGGCTCGAGCTTTTCCCCCTCTCATTAAGTTTTAAAATATTTTGTAGCAATTTAAACAAGTTAAACATGTTTAAATATTATATTAAATACACTTTATATATCTATATTATATATAAGTGTTTCAACAAGTTGTGCCGGCCTCTGACTTTGAAAATGCCGGTAAATTTAGTAATAAGACTTTAGACATTAGAACTTAAAGTTTCTGAAAGCGCATGTATAGTGTATGTAACACGTGTAAGAGAAACATTATGAATACTAAGTGACTAAGTGATATTCTATTGTATTTCAACATTCGTGTAGTTGAATATTTACATTTTACTTTTACGAACACCAAAAGAAAATACCAGTATATCATTAATATCATATAATTTTAATGTCATTAATGTGCATGGTCGTATTTCAACCTTGAACCATCTTGCTTTCACTATGCCTAATGCATTGGCAAAATGTATATACCATATCAAAGGTTCATTCACAACACTCAGTCTCAGGCAAATCTTTTGAAAACACCTAGATTTTAGAAACTTGCGGAGCGGTAGCAAACTGTATAACAAAGCCATAGGTCTGCGTTTACCCTTTTCATGACGGAATTTGTTTCCAGAATGGCATGGCATGTGCTACTCTCAGGGTAAAACATGACGTTTTCTCACAGAAACCATTGCACAATGGGCTTGGGACAGGATTTGCGCTATGTCAAAGTTTTTATATATATATATATATATTTTTTAAATTGTTAAGAAATCGATCCTTGTCGGGGTCGGTGGTGAGTTATGGGAAGAGGCTTAACCAAAAAGGGGGCATTCACAAATCACGGCTCTGGATAGGGGTTGTCCACACAGGACGTCCGCACAACAAACTTACCTTTTGCACACCCCCCCCCCTTTCCGTAGGCATTTTTTTTACTAATGTATAACGCCAATGTAAAACTAAATAAATGATATTTAATTATTGTTAAAAGACTTTTAAAAATCACTGCAGTGTTTCGTATTTATCATCTTACTGCTGTTTTGTGTTGACACACGCTTGGTATCACAATGACAATGCCTCGGACAACTTTAACTTCACGACTTCATGATCAATGTATGAGTATGTGATTTTCTTCCTGTAGTGTAATAGTGGGTTCGTCTGTTTGTTCCACAAAAGTGTTCACGCGGATTGATGGCTCTTGACCCAACTTAGCACATATATCCATCATTATCTGGAAGGAACTCTTAGTCTTAAGGATAAGGGGTTATGCACTTTTTATAACATTCCGTTAGGAGTGGGGGGGCTGAATTCATTTTTTCCCTTATATTATATGAGCTATATAAATAAAATTACTAAAAAATACCTTAACATGAATGGATTAATCTTGTAACGGGATCCCATCGGGTTGCGGGATCATACCGAGGTTCTATAGGAAAACAGGATCAGTGGCATACCGGAATTTGGGATCTAACTGGGAAGCAGGATCCCACTGGAATCAAGCTTTCGATGGGATCACACCAGGATTGTGATACCGACGGGATTGGGTTCCCATCGGGTAATGGGATCGATCCTAACGGAATTGGAACCCCCAATGGGAATGGGATTACATTGGGAACGGGATTTCAATGGGATTGGGATTCCAATAGGATCTGGATCTCATTGGAAAATGGGATACTATCGGGGACCGAAAGGTTACACAAGTTATTTTAAATGTGTTTTTATAGGAGACAAATTAATTAGAGTTTTTTTTTTTTTTTTTACTTGGCGCATAATTTCAATGTAAATTAAAAGGCCGTAGACGTTATTTTTCTGACTTTGGCTAGTTAGTTAATATTTTTTTAAGCTCAGAGAAGTAGGGAATTTTAGCAGATGCAGACCCACTCCAGCTCCGGCGGTGAACAACCTTACTTCCAAGAACCTAAGCTTCTCTTTACAGCGCCACTTTTAATTCATCAACTTCAGCCCTAGTTAAACAAAGGTGTTACATCAACACCACGTGCTCGAGCCATGCCTCTGGTTCCCTTGTCCATCTATTTAAACAAAGGCAAAAGTATTACAACACCACGTGCTCGAGCCTTGCCTCTGGTTCCCTTGCCCATCAGTGGCTTGGACATCGGTCGTTCTTTGATGTTCATGGAATCCTATTACGTCGAGACTCCGTGCTCGGCGTCTTTTGCCAGGCCCACTGTTTCGTGGTTTCTCTGGTCAGCTTACACCACTACTGAAACTGCTACGTTGTCATTCTTTGATATAGTGACGTAATGCATCGTCCCGATCACTCTCGGTCAGATAACTCTATTCACAAGTAAATGATGATGTGTATGTACGCTGCCTTGGTAATCAGTTTCAAATCCCCCCCCCCCCCATCATGGCTTCAACTTCAAGGGGCTACCCGTATATTTCGAGCGCTCTGGGAGAGAGAAAAAAAAGTGGTGGTTGGGGAGGGGGGAGGGGGCATAACGTGATGCCGATCATCACGGTCTGATGGACAGGGGAAGTTTACCCCCACCCTCCTGCCCCACGTCCACCATCCAAGATATGACCTTTTAACCTTCATACTGGCACAGATCGCATTAAATGGGCCTAGAGTGGATGGACAACACGATGGGACGACGGCACCTTCAACGCTCAGCGAGATTCCGGTCACTACGCCTACACCCCAGTGTAAGCCGATGCCGGTCCCTACGCCTACACCCCAGTATAAGCCAATGCCGGTCCCTACGCCTACACCCCAGTGTAAGCCGATGCCGGTCCCTACACCTACACCTTAGTGTAAGCCGATGCCCCTGAATCTGACATAATAATTGTCTATTCTATTATTTTTACATTCCTTTAACAGTATCAATAATAATTTTGGTCTGAGACTGGCAAAAAATCTGGCCAAACTTCAGCGAAACGGACCAAAACAATAGCAGCCATCGATAGTCTTTGTAAATACATGGTTTATAATAAATTTTCACCTTAAAACCACTGCAAAATACATGAAAAAACAATTGGAAAACAATAAATACATGTTACAGGAGCCACTGAAGTGTTTTATTGTAGTTCCATGAGGTAAAAATGAATTATTAATTTTATTTCTGTAGAAATAATAAAACGCACTAAAATAAGGAATTACCATAAAAAGATAGGCCCAAATTTTATGGCATGATAATGCCTGCTGCTTTGAGGTAGTCGGCTTAGGCTTAGTGGCCATATTTGTTTGACTATCATAATCTATGACTATGAGTATGGCTGGATCTAAATTTCAAAAGTAAAGCTGACAACATGTCATTAATCTTCAATGCATAATGAAAATATGCTTACCTTTTGAAGTCTTTCAAGCAAAACCGATTTAATTCCATTTTTATCTAAATTTCGCTTCTCTAATTCACTTTTCAGGTCAATAACGCGTAGGTCGCACAGCTTCTTCTTCTCCTGGGAGGCCATGTCGTTTAAGTATCGAATGACAATAATTTTGAAATCGATTCCAAATAAACTCAAAGATTCAAGCAAAGAATGATTCTATATATTAATGAACAATATCGTAAGAATGTTACCTTCTTTCTTATTATTAAAAGAAATAAAATCTCTTTAATGATTTCTTTTATGTTAGTAGATTCACAAAAATGCAAATGTTATGCCATTCATCTTTTTATATTTATCTTTCAGTTAAGTGCACTCATAATTTATTTTAAAAAACTTTTAAAAATTGCTGACCACTACCACAACATTTTAAACATCTGATAAAATATTTGGTTGAAACCATGAACATGAAGCATCTCTCCAGTTAGTGTTGAAGGGAGGGTGCGAAGCGAGGCGGTCCGCTGCAGGCGGTACTTTTTTCGTGGCAGGGGGTGTTCCGCCCCATGTGGCACTGAAAAAAAACTACGCCACTGAGGGAAATTGAAAATGATAAAAAAAATCATTTAAGAAACATTTCAAGTAAAGATTTTTTTATTTAACAAAATTTTAGGTCGTCAGAGCGTTGAGAGCGTTCTAAAAAAAAAGTATTGAGTCATCATCACTGTCTCCAGTATTTTAATCTAAGATTTTGTAAAAAAAAAAGAATTTTTATTTCGAAGAAAACTATTTTTTCTTTAAAAGCATTATTGCCTTTTTCATGCGATATGTCAAAGATGACTTAAAACTTTCAGCTTTTTATCCTATGTAGTAGTCACCTTTGTATCGAAAGTTTATTTATCTTAAACACGATACCAAAGCCTAGTCAGTCTCTTTCAGAAACGTAGTTATGGAGTTGCCCGTATGTAATAAAACTATAGTCTGTTTTTTCAAGAAGATCAAATTGACGGTAAAATTCAAAACCTGTGGTTTGACCTTTTTTGTTGAACAAAACAAAATTACTTTTCTCCAGAAGAGCTCTACAGGCGGTTCAGCATGATAATAATTGAAAAGCAAATAGAGGACGAATTCTTTATTCAGAGTAATTCTATTTTTTTAAATATCCTGGGTGAATTCTTTAGTTAAGTTTAAGGTGGTATCAAATATAAATCTGGTTGTAGGCGTCTTTAATCACCCAGACTTTATTCAATCCAATATAATAGCCCACTCTACTGTAGGTGGAAATAAATTTAATAACACAAATCACATTGTGATTGTGCACTGACTGATTGGATTGTTCTAAATTAATTGTCTTGTTAATAAGATAATTCATTCATTGTTAAAGATTGTTGAGCTGGAAAATTGAAGTCAGCCTTAGGCTTGCTTGTTATTTTGTAATTATTATGTATTTTTTAGGCATAATCATAGGGACACTACTAAGACTAAGAAGTAGACCTAGTCCGACCCTCATTCTTTTTAGTTTCACCTCTGCCTCTAGTTTCTAGCCTCTATAATTTATAAATAGTGTTGTTAATTAATATTAATAATAGGGCTTTAGACTTAATTAAGGTTAGGCAATAGATAGGCTAATAGGAGTAGAAAACATATATTATAGGCACATCCTAAAGCCTAAATGATCCTGTTTTTGCCATTTTGCTGACAACACGTCATCACCAAATCACAATTTAATTTTTGAAATATCTGATAAACATCGGCATGTTTAGGCATGTAATTGATAATTGCAATGCATAATACCAGTATTGCTGAGTATTTTAAAAAATGTAGTGTATACATGCCATAATACATGCCCAGCGACCAGACAAAGAAGTTCTACTAGAGATATTTGTCCGGTGACTTTTGTCACATGACTTTTGTTAGGCCTATATGCTGTAAACACTGTTTAAATTGGTATGATAGAAAGTGTGTCGGGTTTAAGTCTGAGCCAAAGAGCAAAACATGGTTTTGTAAAGGCTGCTTAAAAAAATGAATAAATTTTGCCAATAGCACTGTTAAATAAAGCATGATATGCCCGCCGGATGAATATCTCCAGCACTATTTGTCCTGTCGCTGGACGTGTAGCCACTACCTTAAAAAATATTAAAAAATGCAACTAAGACTGCGTAGCATTCACCTCTCTCATCTTCTTTGGTGTTCTCTCATAATCTGAGCAATAGCCGTCAAGTCCCTATGCTCAATTTTGTACTCTGCACTAAATTTTATTGGCAGTAAAATCATAATAATCCACCTGCATGTAATAATAATATATAAATCAAAAAGGTCAACATTGATAAAACTGAGTTAACTATGACCGTTCATTAGTTGATATTTTTACCAAGTTAGGATAATCAGTTGACCTCTACACTTTTTAAGTTATTGTAATGATCATCCCATTATTATGCTGAATAAAATGAAAATGTAAAAAAAATTTGACACGTAAATTAACAAGTATCAAAGTCAAAGAAGCAATTTTAATTATTTACTGGTAATTATGTAAAAATATAATCGACAGAATAAGATCACAAACTGAGGTGGTGCAGTCCATAATCATAGTTACCAGGGACAAATTATTTCCGTCAGGGCGCGGACTGAAAGATATAAAAATTCTTTTGTTCCCCAATCTGTACGAATTTACCAGCGTGCTCCCCCTGAAGTCACAAATCTTAATGAGAACTAATAAATCCCTGATTTGGCTAAGAGAACTCATGGAATGGCTGCTAGTGAAAAATTTTATTACTAATGTCTTGTGTTCTAATTGTTTTTTGTTAATGTGCTGAAAATGTACTTGTTACATAATCAATAAATCAATAAAATAATCAATAAAATAATCTTATCTTATATATTGTAACAAAATCACATTTTCACAGTAACGTTTTTACTCAAAAACTACTAAAGCTACTCAATTTTTGTTTAAGTTTGTTCTATACAACTATAATTTTATAATATTTTTTGTTGAAGCCGCTAAGGGTACATTTCAATGATTCATCCCAATTATGTGTAGAAGTAAGCATTGCGCTCTACCCATTGTTTCACATACTTAATGTGTGTCTCATCCTATCCACCACCTGCCTTAGTAATTTTTTTTTTGCTGGCATCCGTCCGTCACAATGTGACAATGGAGTGGGCTTCGTAGGATGAAATCCACATAGCCTGGGATTATTATACTTGAAGGATTATAAGCTGGTTCCCAACAGCAAATCGCCTCTCTCCACGCCGCTGGGTAACCCAAGGGAACATCATTGGATGATACTCGAACCGTGGTCACTGCAGCGTCCTCAACAGCCTTACAAAGTAAGTATCAATGTTATCCGCCTTTCGGGACTCCATCTCCGGGTTTGATTTCAGAGTTTCCTTCTCTTAGATGAGTTGCCGTCCAAGGTTAACGAGTCCCATCTACCCGGGGTGCTGGTGATGTTTTTGCTCTAGCTGGAATTGAACTCCAGACCACCAACTTGAGATTTGCTCAGTTTAGACCACTCGGCCACCCAGCACCCAATTAGTAATTTAGGCTATTCTTATTTGATTGTTAGAATGTACGGCTTTAAAATTGTGGAGGCTAAATCAGAATCATTAGGTTTAATTGTATTTATTATTTAATAATCAGAAAAAAATTGCCTATTTGAGCTTGACTAAACTCTTAGCCTACTAAGCACATGGGCATGCACTCAAGGGGCAAAGCCTGAATTTAGGCCGGAAAAAGTATTGTCTCAAGAACTTGTCATCCATGTTGATGTTTCTAAATTTGTAGTCATAAAAAATGCATTGCATCCCCCACACTTACTCATGTATACTATACTGGTTTAGGCCTATGATTATTACTATCACATAGTGTTGGCTAGACATAATGATACAGTGACGTTATGTCTGTCATAGAATATAGAGATACTCAGTGAAGATAGACACAGCATACTGCACATCCTTTCATTTGGACCAAGATGTGGCTTTTTGTCTCCATACACGTACGTGTGATCACTTAACCTTATTTTCTGTGTATTCCCTGACCCCTCAGGTTAATAACCCTTGCTCTTGACCATGTATATACATTTCAGTGAACAGGATCATTACCCGCCTGCTCACAACCTGCTGTGAAAAAGGTGGTCAACTGGTTGGGGCTCATCACATCTAGCTAATCATTGATGGGTTGCTGCCTCTATGTTTTCAGTCTGGTTTCTCTAATCCTCTCCACTGAGTAACTTGACTGATCTAGTTGCAAGGCGGCTGTTTTAATCCATCTAGCATATGTATTTTATTTCTATATTACCTGACCTCTGGTGAGTGTTCCCCTATCATCCACCTGCGGATGAGTTCCATGGTGATTAACTACTTTTGTAAAATTATTTACACTGTAGGAGTAATGTTTTATCACATCTGTCTATTGGAGATGCTTTAACATGTTTTTATTTATTGCAGCAAGGAATAAAAAAACCAGCATCACATATAACCTTATAAGAGAAGTTTATGCCATGCCCAAATGTCATGTATCTGCACTTATGTGCAGATTGATTTTAGTTGGTCAGCAGAGTTCTCAGCGCCAAATTTCAAGTTGGTCCTGTTTGGTTTCCCATCCAATTAAAAAAGAGCCAAAAGAAGTGACGTGGTCTAGAAAAAGGTATACTCGTTTGGTGAGTTGAGAATTTGTGTATGTTCACAATTTATATTATGTTATGCTAGTTCGTTAAAATGAGTTGATCTGTAATTTTAATAAAATTTTGATTTCAATCACATACAAATTTTTCTCCATAGCTTGCAACCAAAGCAGCTGCAACTACCCCCAAATGTGCGTCAACTAAGTCACCAACAGATCCTCAACCTATCAAAGTGTTAGAAAGTGTAAAAAATGATGGAGAGGTACCAGTACATACAGTCGATATTGATAAGGAAGATTTTGTGACTTTGCACTTTAAAAAAACAAGCCGGCTGATTAAGATAAAAGCAAAGCATGTTGCTGAGAATACATCGTTGCACATACAGCATAATAAAGATTTATATCACCTGGACAAATTGTCCTCGACCAATATCAGCTGGGCACCCTTTGCCGGCTCATCACGGCCACTGCCGTCCTCATCCCTGAAAATCACTGTCAGAGAACCAGGGCCAGACAAGACTAACCCAGGCACCAACATTGAGTCAATTCATGATGTGGAGTGGCGAGAACAGAAATTTGAACCAAAGAAGCTTGTAGAGTATTACAAGATGTTATCCAAAATACGACTTACTGGTAAGGTTTCATTATGCTCTCAAGGTGAAAGTTTTTTTAATCGTTCATTTATCTATAAAGAGAAAGTAAATAAAATGGAAGAATCATTCTGAGAATAGCCGCTATCTGCTTGCTACGGAAAGAAGTCCACCTGCTCTGTATAGTGCATTGAGCAACAATTTTTGCATCTTTTTTACAGCATTTTTAAGGCTGATGTCCGTCTTTTGAACATTTTTCACTCTGAGTCTATGTTATAGGGGATTCCCTTGGGTGGTATCCATTGTAATTAAAGTTGTACACTTCAGTGGCAGATATCTGGAAAGCATATTTTGGAAAAGCCATTTCCATTTCCAGGCTCTGCAGTACTCCATAGAACTTTTTTGTTGACATGAACATTGTAGCTGATCCCCTTTTTAAAAAAAGATATTTTGGATGGGATAATGTAAGACTGTCTACTTTATTGCCTCAAAATTTGGCAGTAATGATGGTGCAGGCATACAGTTGAAGGTTACTAGTTTCATTTGGCTCTGACCAAATTGAATTCATCCATTGAAAAAAAAAGAATTTTTTTTTTTTCTTTGCTGATTTGATTATTATATTATAATTAATATAGTAAAGTAATTTTAAAAAGTTCATTTAATTTTTTTCAAAAAGGATTGGTTGTTTTGACAACCATGTCTGGCTATTGGATAGCCCCTGGGTCATTTCATCCTTCTACATTTGTCTTATGCTCTGTTGGAACTGCTCTGACATCCTGTGCTGCAAACTCTGTTAATCAGGTAATTAATGTGAAAATTTGATTTTGATGAAATCCTCCATCAACCTGTAGCATGTTATAAAAATACTCATCTATCAATAATAGCAAAAAAAAAAATATTTTTAATGTTTATTTATTGGGCATTTATTTACATTGTTTCAGTTTTTTGAGGTACCTTATGATTCTCAGATGAATCGGACAAAAAATAGAGTCCTAGTCAGAGGATTACTCAGGTAGGTCTTTTTTTCATATTTAGATTTTAAAGCATACACTATTATGAGCATTTAACCCAGTTGCTAACTTCACAAAGAATTAAATTCAAAAGGACCCACTGCTAACATCGTAATGCTCAATAGTTTTATACTGCTTTCAGTCCCCTTCATGGTGTTGGGTTTGCAGTTGTCTCTAGCACGGTTGGCCTCTCACTGCTTTACTTCGGCGTCAATCCGGTTGTGGCAGGGCTAGGTGCGTTTAATCTGGGCTTGTACACACTGGCGTACACACCCCTGAAGCGTATCAGCATGATCAACACCTGGGTGGGCTCACTGGTTGGCGCCATTCCACCCATGATGGGTTGGGCAGCATGCACTGGAAGTCTTGAGCCAGGTAATGTTGACACTAAATAGTTTAAGACACAAGCAAAGATGTGTGACATGAACGTGTGGACACTAGCAAAGATGTGTGACACGAATATTTGGACACTAGCAAAGATGTGTGACATGAATGTGTGGCCACTAGCAAAGATGTGTGACATAAATGTGTGGACACTAGCAAAGTTTTAACTGGTGCGTGAGAGTTTTAGCAATAGTTTATAAAAATTGAGTGAAGCGATCTGTGAACATTTATTTCAAATTGCTAGTAATCAAACTACTACGATCACTCAATTGCATAAATTTAAATTACTATGGAAACACCATTTTATTACAGCTAGCTATCAGTAGCTTATAACTTACGAATTTTATTAGTTAATTATTGCTTCATTTAAATTTAATGTTCATAAAATTTCCTTTCTTTGTTAAATATTTTATAAGAATATTTCAGCTATGTAAAAACAAATCTCAGAAAAGTTGTACATTGACATATAGATTTTTTTTAGTAGCTAATCTTTATTTCCTGCTCTTTACTAGGGGCTTGGCTGCTGGCAGGAATTCTCTTCTCGTGGCAGTTTCCTCACTTCAATGCTCTCAGCTGGAACCTGCGACCTGATTATTCAAGGGCAGGCTACCGTATGATGTCTGTTGTTGATCCAGCTCTGTGTAAACGTGTTGCGCTGCGTCACTGCTTCATTTTGACAGCTTTGTGCTTAGCGGCCGCACCCCTCGGTGTGACCACTTGGATGTTTGCGGCCGATTCCCTGCCTCTTAACATGTACCTGTGCTACCTTGGCTGGCAGTTTTACCGTAAAGGGGATAGCAATTCATCTCGCAAGCTCTTTCGTTTTACACTTGTCCACATACCGGCTTTGTTGCTGCTTATGGGTATTAGCAAGGCGACCTTTGGAAGTCTTGATAAAGAAAGCAAAGTAACGCCACAAAGTGAAAGTATTTCCTAATCTAGGTTTATCTCTGTATGAGGGTTGCAAGTGTGATGATTTTAATTTAATTTGGATGTATTTCTTTATGTAATGTTTTTTTTTACTTACAGCTTTAAAACAGCAGCATAAAAAAGATGTTGACTTGGTACATTATGTTTTGGGGTCATACAAGACAAGAGATTAAATGATGTTCACTTGATTTGATTCCTAAAGGAACTAGGAGTCATCAGTATTTATTCTTGTTTAACAAAACAGCAGCCGGTGGAGTGGCATTGGCCCATGCATTAATGGTAGATGTTTAAGTCTATCAAAACAATATTAATGAATTAATACAACGATGTTGACAGCCTTGATAAGTTTACCATTGTGTTGCAGAGCCATTTTCCTCTCAGGTAAAAAGAAAAATGTCCTTTCCATTATGAAGTAAAAGTTGATTTGTTTTGCTTGTATATACATTTTGTTGTGATTAACAAATGTTCAAAGCAAGTGACAGATGTCAAGATCAACTTTGACAGACCTGAACACTACTCACAAATGAAAATTTATGACACAATTCCTTTAGTTAATACAAATTGAATCTGTGATATCGACAGTAATGCCCTTCTTGTGAAGTCGGTGGTCTCTTCCAAGAGATATAATGGCAGCATATAAATGTTATATCATCTGTCGGTTAATGTGTCAGAATTGATTTAAGTAATGGCTGGGCGGCACAGTAACTAAGGGACAAGTATGCTGATTGTAACGGACAATGTTTTCACATGAAAACAGAGAGGTAGCATGAGTGAATGGTGTTGACCATGTTTTGTCCACGAGGACAATGGATTGTATTTTGAAGGGCAAATGTGAGCTCCACGTTTTTGGAGAGTAAAAGAGCAGTAGAGAACAGTAGAGCTAGGAGAGCTGTGTGATTTGATTAGACAGTTGAGCTGAGTTGTAGTAGGGTGAGGATGTGTCTTTCTGAATGATGGAATACTATAATATATACATGTGAAATTATTTACATTCATGCAAGGATTACTATTATTATCAGTGTCAAGTGTGATTCAATAAAGTACTGTAAGGCTTAACCAGAATTGAGTATTCTTCTTTGCGTGCCTGGATAATAAGTGGAAGAATGAAGAAGTCTTAGTCGGCATCCTGAAGTATTAACATAAGTAACCATACTACTGACATAACCCACAGCATAAGAAATAAGATCCCACGCCATGTCAGAGTAGATGTGTTACACTGATGGTCTGGTATTCAATGCTCAGCAATACACCAGTCCTACACCAACCTGTTGGATGAAAAACTCTCTAATCAAAGCATAAAGAACATGGTGTGGAGGGCATTCTTGCGCCTAACAAGGTGCAACAGCTCAATGAATGGAATATAATGGTGGTGTGGAGGGCATTCTTGCCCCAAACAAGGTGCAACAGCTCAATGAATGGAATGTAACGGTGGTGTGGAGGGCCTTCTTGTGCCAAACAAGCTGCAAAAGCTCAATGAATGGAATATAACGGTACCAGAAAAAATATGCTTTCGGAAACGTGACCTTTTTTTTTTCCCTTGATTTTTTTGCTCAATGCTCTGGGATTATGTTTGTTTACTGCCAGCCTTGGATACAGATAGTTGTATAATAATGATGCCCTTTCTTTCGGTCATGTTGGCCCTTAGCAGGCATTAGTATTTGTACTTTTACATAGGCTTTGATTTAAATGCAAATCTTTTTTAAGTCTATTGCTGTGTCAGTTGTTATTCTTTTTCTGTTCCAAACAATGGCCTTCACCTTCAAGGTTACTCTCCTCATTTGTTTTCATACACTTCAATTTTTTCTGTACATTTTGGTAGTTTGCTTTTTAATATCAAATATGCTAATGTTACTATTATTTCAATGACATTTTCTTTTGCGATACTTTTTCCTATTGTAAATGTAGGCCATTTATACTCCAGTGTAAATGTAGAACTATCATAACCTCTAAAATATACTGAGCCATGTCTCTATGCATTTTGATTGCACCATGTCTCTCAATAGATTTAGTTTTATTTTAAAGAACTCCTCACAGGGTTAGAACAAAAATGTTCAAGAATTCAGCTCATAAATCATTTTTATAACTCTTTGCATTTTAAATGCTTGATCTTATGTAGTTTTCATAACTGTTGTGTGTATATGTTTAGAAGCTAAATAATTTTTTTTTAAAAATAGGATTGCTTGCATATTTAATTTGCTAAAATGTATGCAAAGTGCCAATAAGAATTTATGAATCACCAATATGTCTGTATAATTTTCATACGGGTTCTATATTTGTTTTAGAATTGACACAGTCTAAATTTAGTTTACTTTTCTGGCTACGAAATAAATATTAAAAAATGCTTAAATTCAATGTTAGACACTATAACCTATTGCTGTTTTTTTTTTTAAAATTTACTATTACAATTTGTTTCTGACTTTGTGCATGGTGAAAGCTTTCTTCAGCCTCACATTTATTGTCAGTTGTTTCCTGTTCCTATGAAATTTTTTTTGTCATTTAAAATGTTATGTTACGGTATGTTTAAACATGCTGATCTATTACAGTACAATATGTGTGAAACTTTTAAATTATTTGAAATGAATGATAAGTCATTTGAGGGATTACATAATTGACATGCACCTGTTACAGCCATTGATTTACATGTACTTGTTAGAAATGAATAAAGAGAAAAATCAGACAGTTTTGAGCTATTTAATGACATGTTGCTTAACTTTGATTGAATTCTCAAATACATAAGGGCATAAAATATATACACATGTATATTTACATTTTGTCAAACACACTTCTTGTAAATGTATTCAAAACTTTTGCATTCAGAGACCCTCACTTAATGCAGTTATTAACTTTGTATAATAATAATAATATATACATCACCACCCCCCCCCCCCCCCCCCCCATTTTGTCAAACACACTTTTTGTAAATGTTATCAAAACTTTTGCATTCAGAGACCCTCACTTAATGCAGTTATTAACTTTTTATAATAATAATAATATTTCCATCCCCCCCCCCCCCCCCCCCTTCTCTCTCTCTTATTTTAATGATCTGAATAAACGTATGCCATGTTGGTATTCTCAACGATAATGTAAGGGAGTTGAACCCAGAATAGACATCATTACAGACACCATGATAAAGACATGAATGATTCATTAATTATTATGATTACTATTGGAAATCACTCTGATAGAATTTCTTACAAATGTGTAGTAGAATTAGAAAAGGAACCCATAATCCAGTTTAGATTGATTGACTTAAATGTGGGCCACTGTGAAATAAATCTCTATGGAGTTAGCTTAGACTTGTGTCTGTTCAAAGAAATATCTCTTGAAATTAATGCTTGTTACATTTAATAAAAATCACGTTATTAGATACCCAATCTTAACTAGAACATTTTATACATTCTAAACCACTCACTTATTATCTCATGTGTGTTATATTTTCAATTTTGTTTTTTTTATGGAAGGTAAAATCTTTATGACTATAAATTCCTACTCCTATCTCATTAACTTAATAAATCAAAACCTTTGCAGTTTAAATTTAAAATTTGAAAACGAATAGTGGTAAATTTTTCTTAAAATCTTTATTACTATAGACACCTACTCCCAGCTGTTCAACTCAATACAAAAATCCTCTCCAGTTTAAATTTAAAATTTGAAAACAAACAAATTTCTTTAACGTTATAGACCACCCACAGCTGTATCACAGATTTCAGGCAAAGATAAAGGTGATGACTGAAAACTGTAACAATTTGAAGTGCATTAGAATATCCATGGCTAGTTGTAAGGAAACAATCTTGTTGGAATTGGCCACACCATATCTGGAGATGAAATAAAAACATATTTAATGACGCTACTTAAAATGGATTAACAAATTATTTGTAATTTAAAATTGTAATTGTTAACGCAGCTATAAATAAAATGCCTCTTAGACATGAACACTTATTGAGTAATTGTTAGTAAAAATGTCTGAAGAAATATGCAAAATTTACTTGGGAGTCACTTTGCTGGATTAATCTATTGATTAAATTTAATCATTTTGTTGGGCTTATAAAAATATCTTCATAGAAATATGCAATTTTTTCCCATGAACATGAAGAGTCTCATCATTAGAGTCATATAATTATTAAATTAATCATTTTGTTAGGCTTACCACTCTCTAAAAATGTGTCATAAGGCTTGCGATACATATCTATGTATTCTAAAGGGCTGATCATACTGCTGTCACTCTCTTCCAGCAAGTAGTGTACAACAGCTGCAAGGAGCAAGCAAGTTGGTAGGAATCAGAAATATTGAATAAAAAATGTCAATTTCTACATGTATACCATAAGCTGCTAAAGATGCTAACAAGAAAAACATATATCGGTAATTCTCATGACTGACTAATTGTGCAAAAACCTAAGCATATTTTAAACTTGATTTTAAACTTGATTTGTAAAAGGTTAATATATATCCTACATTGTTGTGGAAGAAGATCAGGTACTTTATCATGTAATGAGTCCATTACATTTTTCAAGTTAAGCTGTGGAGAAAAAGAAATAGCAAATTCCAACCTTAGTAGCAATAGAAAATTTTAGTTCATTTCAGTTTGTGGGTGTCTGAAACTGAAATGAACAACAAATTTTAGATAAATAAGATTGAATTTTATTAAAGTTGAGCGTATATTAAATGTACGCTTCATAATAATTTTATCAGTTGCAGATGGAAGGAAAATAACATCTTACCTTCGGCTGCTTATTGAGGTAGACACCCAGTTTAAGTAATTGGGTTAAGAGTTCAACAATGAGGTTTTCAAAAGTTTCTTTTGTATCAAAGGCTTCAATTCCATGTTCTACGATATCAAGTGTCCTAAATGACCATTGCTGATAAAGTCTTGAATTTATGTAACCAAGTTAAGGATCACATGTTAGAGAAAGATTTGAAATTCACTAAATTTCCGTTTGCTAAAGTAATGAGTTGATTTAGGTCTCTGGGAACATTTCCGAATTTCCTAAATTATCCTGCTATTAATAGCCATGTGGCTTCACCACCAAGCTTTTACAACATTGTTAAGCATCTTAATTTGAGCATTTTTGTTAGCAAGTCAGTATTTTTTAAAGTTTCTAAAAATACTTAAATTAAAAATAGTTAGTTCTCATAAAAAAATGTAACCTATTCTGCAGACTAAAAATGGGAATGAATTTTTAACACATGTATATTCAAAGCTAAAGTTATCATATAATAAAATTTACCCCAACTTGGTCAGGTAACTTAAAAACATATAAATACATCTCAAAATAATCCCCACAGGATAAACATTAGCTTTCATTTATACTCATTTCTTTTAAATGTATACAATTATATTCAATAAATATTCACTAGGATTGAACTACATTATGTTACCAGAAAATAAGACATGGTGCTTTACATAAATGAAAACCGAGGAAACATTTCGTTGGGTATCATACATGAGATATTTTCCTGCAATTTTAATACCAAACTGGCAGAAATTCATCATGCAGATTTTACCCCAGATTTTATGGTAACTATAAAATATATTATCATGTACGGTAGTATAAAGAAATCTAATATGAACAGTTAAATATATTTCAGGCTTATATTTTTGGCATAGCAAATAAAAAAGGATATATCATGAGATATTATTAAAATTTTTGACTTTGATACAAATGAATCCTTTTCTGACTCGATCTTATGCAAATCCTCCACTATCTTAAGGATAAGATCTGAAGATGTCTGGGGGTGAAAAAAAAAGAGGGGGGGGGATTCAAGAGAAACATTAGATTTTGCACAAATAATTGTTATTTAAATGAAGTCTCATTACAGAAGTGAACATATTTCGGAAAAAGAAATGTTTCTATATAAACTCTTCCTACTCATTATTGTCTTATCATGGTCTTTGGGATTCTTAGCCTTTACATGCTACAGATAAACTATACATGTTGCTTTTGTATGTGGTCTTCCCAAAGCAGTTTCTTGTGCAAACAGCAAGTCCCCAGTGAAAAGCACTCAACCAGGCAGTTCACGTGGTTAATAAATATACATACGGGGTATATATGTTTAAACTTTTTGGACCCATATTAACAAAAGACAAAAAGAATAGGAAAAGCATCAATGACAATGGCCAGGTAATTAACAGAATTTTAAATTAAGTCAAGCCAAGAACAGTCATTACTAACAAGATAGCAGTGTGGAGAATTGTGTGCTAAGCACATAATTTAATACCATTGAAACCTCAACAAAAAAGGCCTTTTCTGGAGTGACCACATATCAACAACAGTTGATCCACAGTTTGACTCTTCTTAGTTTAATTTGCGTTGGCTTGTTCATGTGAATAGAATGGAAGATGAAATCCCAAGGATAACCTGTTACTCTTATGACAGCTTGCCACTGTAAAAAGAACAAAAGGATGTCTCCCTGGTCAATTACAGGGATGCAAGACCTGACAACAACAACCATTGCTACTGGGTTCAGCAAGGATATTGACAGGTTTGAGACATGCCTGAGGAAAGGGTTAATTAAATGCAATGTAACGATCAGTGGGAACAATGTGTGGAAAGTACACAAATGAAACAGAAGGTCATGTAGTTCAGTAACCTGGACATCACCATCTTCAAGTGTCAAGACTCTGAAAATGACAACCACTCTTGTGTGAACTTACTGCGCCACATGAAAAAATGCCATTGGGAAGCATAATTGCTTGTCTTGGGAGAATAAATAATGCTGCTACAAGCCAAACAATTTATACAAACATCCCAGGGCTAATATTTGTTCCTTTTTATAAAAAGGTCATATACTTGTTCTTTTGTTTTCATCTCCTGATGATTTTCCAATCCTTACCTAATAATTAAACTGTTCACATACAATTATATCATGTTATTCAGTTAAAATGCAAAAATGTACAATAATTGTAAAAAACATCTTTAAAAAACTATCAAAATTAAAATTTAAAAAAACTTGCATTAAATAGCATGATACATTTTTTGATGTATTCATTGTTTTAAAATTGTGAAATTATGGTATGGGTCACTTACTTCTATAACATGAACAACATGTTTAAGATATATAAGCATAAGTCCAGTTATAGGCTCACTTGTTTGGAAATCAACCTGCAGCTTTTTCATTAGAGCCTCGTAGTAGTCTGGGAATAATAAATCTTAAGTTAACTAGATCTATAATTAAAATTTAATCATGAGTAACTATCTTAAATAAAGGCATAAAACTGGTTTATTAAGAACAAAAATTTGAGAAATGGCTCACTTCCTAAAGCATGTCTGTCAACAGTTGGATCACTTATCTTGGATATGTAGACAAGGCGATGAATTAGATATTTCTGCAATTGAATTGTAATAATGTCATCTTTGGATTCTTATAACTAAGGATAGAAGACTGCTTATTTGCATAAATTAAAATCAAAAGAGACAAAAGAACTAGATTTAAAAAAAGAATATTTATGACACATAATACACAATAAAATACAACAGTCTCAAAATTATTTATATCTTTTAGTGCCATAGACTATAGATATAAAATATATGAATAGTAGATAACAATGAAATTACTGTGTATTATGACAGTGTTTCATACTGGGTGGCCTGCAGACTGATACCAGCCACAAAGCTACCATTCACCAGTCCACAAAGACAGAAGACACAAATTTTAAAAATTAGTGAATAAGAAAAATAATAAATCAAGTTGGTTAATTCTCCCATTGCAAATGAAATGTAACACAGTAATGGATACGTATTTTTAGTCAAATCATCCCACTATTCAGTTCTGAAAATCAGTATCAGCTGGTTAATATACTTAAAAGTAAACAATTCGAAAATTTAAAAAAATTGATTTTTAGATAAAATTCTAATTTCTAAAACGTAAATAAACATTTGTAGTCTCAGTAGTCAGACATAAAGACTAAGTACTTACTAAGTCTAAGTCTAAGTCGGTAGTCTTTTTATTTGAACAAAGTCATGATATCTTAATTAAATGAAACAATCTAAATACAGTAATTGCATAATATATTTTGAAAAAAATAAAATACTTTGTTCAAATTTCTATTTCTTTCCTCGATAATTTCAAGAAGAGATGTACGATGAGAATCTTGACTTGAAGTACCTCGATCATCTTCAGTCGCCATTTTAGTATACGTCGCTATGGTTATGAATAAAAAGTTGTAGTGGAGTCATGTAATGTTCATTGAGTGTGATCCTATTATAACAAAAATGTATTTAAAAAAATTCTAATAATATACAAAATGAAAGATTATAAAAATAATTGTTTTTTTAGTAGTTTAAAATTGTATTCACTATAATTTGTATTTTTAATAACAAAAGTTCTCACAGAGGCTATTTCTCACTATAGTCTGTTTCTTCTGACTATGTAGGTCCTGAAGTTTAGGTTAAATTCATCAATGCATATAGTATAGGAAAAAAGGAATGTCATTTTGCACATAATGAAGATATAAATAATAACTTAATTTACTTGACTTAACAATTTTGATATTTTAAATTATTAGAATTGCTGATAATGTGTATATGGCTCATAAAACAACTTCCACAAAATTGATCACAACATAGATCATGTATAAATTTTTCTGAATTAGGATTGTAAAAAATAAAATAATGAAATTATACGGTAACCATACTACATGATAAAAATTCTCTTTTATTTTGAAATAATTTGAATATATTAATGTATTTAAAAAAGTATAATAAAATTAATATTAATTACTGAAAATTGAAGTACACTAAAATGAGAATCAGGATCAGGACTTAAGTGTTTAAGATATTTAAAAAAATATTGAAATTAAATAATATTTGAAGTATACATTTTGTATATAGATCTAGTACATTGATGTTCTTATATTTCATTTGTTTAAGCAACATGGCTGGGGTTAGTGGGGTGGGGGTGGGGGGGTCTAACAACATTATTTAGAATGGTTTTACTAAATAGTTACTTTTTCGTGTAAGTTTTAACGCATGCGTCTTCAGACACCGGAAGCACGATGTACTAAACATAAATAAAACGAAAGTCGGTTGGTAAACATGAAGTCCAAAAGAGGTGGAAGGAAAGATTATAGCGCAAGTAGAAAGCCTGAAAAAGCCGTGGAGTATGTTATAATTAGTACAATCGGGGCTTACTAAAAATTGGCTGGTACAAATTGGCTTACTTGTTTTAGGAAACCTATTAGATTTCTTAACGTAATTACGGAATACCCCACTCAGCCAAGTCAACTAAGTCTAAGTTACTAAGTTAAGTACCGTCCAAGAGTGCCAAGACTCAAGACCAATGACCAACTTTAACCCTTCTTTCTAAATTCTAAGTGAAACATGACACATGTTATCATCATATGCATTTTCATTATGCAACCTGCACAGTTGTCAGTGAGTGCAAAGCGCTCGGCTAATACAGTTTACACTTGGCGTTTCCTCTGCGCCTTGTTTTAAAGTGTTTTGGCACTTTTTTTTGTTTGTTTACACTGCCTCCTTCTTTGTTTCCATAATGGCAAACAGAGATGCCTACCATGTAAAAAAGGAGTGCTAAAGCAAAGGGGGGGGGGGGGGGCTAAAATAATGTCTGTTCCTTGCACCACTTGAGGTTCTGTGTAGAATTCTCTCCCTTTTGTTTATTCTTGGAATTTTACTGAGTTATCTTTTCTTAAATGTTATTGTTATGGAATTTTAAAAATAGACCTTTCATCCAGTGGTTTA
The DNA here is from genome assembly GCA_964033795.1 of Lymnaea stagnalis. Taxonomy (NCBI): domain Eukaryota; kingdom Metazoa; phylum Mollusca; class Gastropoda; family Lymnaeidae; genus Lymnaea; species Lymnaea stagnalis. The sequence goes on from CAXITT010000039.1 coordinate 268,497, forward strand.
ATCCTTTCGTTACCAATGACGTCGACGGGACATCACAATCACCCACTTTCAATTACCATGGACGTCACAGTGTCTTTATAACAAAGAGGCATAGAACTTTTCTGAAATACCAAGGACGTCACGTCGACGTCATATTTCAATGCTATATATTTTTTAATTCGTTAATCTATACAGAAATTAATAAGCGGATCAAATAGAGAATGAATAAATACCGAACGTTTCTTGTTTAAAAAGTTTTTTATTGCTGAGTCGGCAAAAATCGCTGCCAAAACCAGCGGTAAGGAAAGAGTTAATAAAATATGTAAAATAAAGTAAAGCTAAATTTTTCAGGCATCCTAGAATGGATTTTGATTTTTCTAACAACTTTTGTATTTTATTTTTTAACTTCAATAAAGTGTAAAAGGTGTATTCGATGAAATAGTAAGTTGGGTTTTCATTATTTTGAATATTTTAAAAAAATCTAATCTTTTCATTCAAGTTGACTCTTTTTCACAGTATAGTCCTATATGTAACTATAATATACGAACATGTAGATTTAGGGTTCCTTTTAGGCATTAGGCTAATTAGGTCATATATTTTTGGTTTGATGATTTATGTTTAAGTGGGGGGGGGGGGGGGGTTTTTTTTTGGGGGAATTTAGGGGTTAATTAACATCAATTTAGGGGGAATAATTTTATGGTGGAATTTATGCTTGAGTTAAGGATACTGACTTAGCATTTGAGTTAGGTAGAGAAGTAGATTTAAGGATTGAAGGTATTTCTCTAAAAAATATTTAATTAAATCTTAGGTCGCTAAAACTGCACTTTTTTTTCCTTTCACCTCCCCTTTTTAGCAGACGTGTTGGCACAATTTTTTTTACACAGCCACCATTTTGGTTGTCTGACACGTCTCCCATCATGGCAACCAAGATGGCGGCCATGCGAAGTTAGTGGTGTGCCGAACAGACATTTACCAATGTGTCTTAGCTACTTACAGAGACAAAAGAAAATTATAAGGAAAACATTTTTTTAAAAGACATTTTTTAAAGCTTCTCTTGCATGAAAATGATAATATGAAAGAACAGTTAATAGTTAATTGGAAAAAGTGAAAAATAAATACATATTAAAGTAAAAAAAAACATTGAAAATTAAGCCCCCCTCACAAAAAATATGCATATGTAATGAAATATTTTTTTAACAAAAACTTTTAAACCTAAAATCTATAACTTAACCTAATCTGCATGGTAAATAACCCAAGTGGGAAAATAAGGATTGCTTCCTCAAGCATTAATTTTCAAACCTAAAACCTTTGACCTAACCTAAACCCAAAAACCATATGGTTATGTGATAAAGTTACCCACTGTAGTGAGAAAATAGTAAATTTGAATAAAAAGAGTAAAATTATTTTTAAATATTCGAAATAATGAAAACCCATATTTCATTTTCATTGAATAAAATTTAGTACACTTTCTAACCAGAAATAAAATCTAAAATATGTCAGAAAAGTCAAAATCCATTTTACAAAATGAACAAAGGGTCACATCTGGCAAAAAACGTTGTCCTTAAAGATTAAAATTAACCATGCTATGAAATATTAGTTTTAAAAAACCTGCAATAAACAAAATTCCATTGGCGTATTAATATAAAAAATATAGGACAAGTTTAGTTTTTTTACTTTTTCATAACCTCCGCAATTTTCATTTTAAAATTGCGGCAGGTTTATTTCTTAATTAAATTATTTAAATTAATTAGACAGGTTTTGAGTAAACCTCAATTGGTCCTAACTTCTTAGAATAATTATAAGAAATATACAAAGGGTAGAAGAAAACCTGACTAAGGACAATAACAGACAGTGAATATTTTGTCCAAAAAACTTTCGACAGTGAAAATAGAGACAAGCACTCTTAGCTTGTTGTATAGATATGTATTCTACAGGAAATGGTAGACATATGCAACTTGGAAGTGACCCATGAAATCAAAGAATTTACCTATGAGCTTAACAGTAAACCTAAAATATTAGAAATAAGTAAATAAATTAAATTTAAGACATTATCGGCAATTACTATAAAACAGCAGCATGCTTCTATTCATAAGCAAATATTCGGGTTGAATCCTGGTTTTTTGGGTTTGATTTATATTTTTATTTGCAGAGATGAATCTGATGAAGATGTCGGTGACATTTTTACAGATGAGATCAGTGAATTTACAGATGCAAGAAACAAAGTATGATTTATTTAATCTTTTAGTCATTGAAACAAAAACACTTAGAAAAAAAACTATTTACTTGGCTTTTGTTTATTTTGTAAAATAACATCTGAATTAGTTAAACAAAATTAATGTATTTTTCTTTTTTTTTTTCATGACAGATTGATCTCGGTGATCACAATGAAAGTGAAGGCGAGGAAGAGGTGAGAATCTATTTCACGACTCCACTTGTTGTGTTTATTTTTTTTATTAAGTAAATATTTGATCAAAAGCAAAAATGTCTAAAAAAATATTCCAAGTTAATTTAAAAGTAAGATATTTCAGTGCCATACTGTCCATACTATTTTACTTCAATTTAAACAATGAACATGCAATATAATTATTAAAATAAGTTTACTGTTTTATGTCTTTGGGTCTATCAGCACATTAATTGATGATTTGAATTGTTGATAAGACTTGCTTATTTTCTCATTCCTTTTGACATTAATCATCGTTATGATAGGAGGAAATGTTTGCTTTGATGGATGAAGAAGAAGAGAGTGATGAAGAAATTGGGGAATGGTCGAAACGTCTCAAGCAAATAAAATTTCAAGCTAAACTAGAAAATAAAAAGCCATTGCCGGGAGGTAGGTCATACTAGTTTTATTTTTGTGTGATGTTCTACTTAAAGAAAAAAAATTTTTTTTGTCCTGGATAACATAGAGACTGATGTTGATGCTCAGTTGTTATGAATTTTGTTATATTGACTGAAGGAGTTGCATACACAATAAATAAGCCCCTTGCATTTCACTAACAATCCCAAGAATTTATTGCTCATGATATTTAAGCGCTTACAGCTAAATTATGTTTTAAGTTATCTCTTAGGTCATCTGTTATCAAATGAATGGAACGCGAAGGCTGAGATGACAATGATAATGACCAGGCATGGGCAGAAATAATATTATTTTACATGAATGAAAAAAATCTACATAAGATTGCAAGGGGAGTGAGGGATATGAGGGGTTGTTGGGTTGATTATAAGATGAGGTTAAGGGACGGGTGGGCTAACATTTTCATGGATTCTGATTTGCTCATTAAAGTGCTGACGATAAGTTTGTTTGGTTTATCTGCATTTCATATGTGCAGAGATTTTAAAGAATGCATATTCATGTTACTAGCTTTACAATTACCGTTTATTCTTAAGTTTAGAAGAAAGTTTTGTGTATAGCAAAGACAAAAACAAATCATACGTTATATTCATTTCAGTGGTTATTTTTAAATTACAGTTAATATTTGAACAAGAATTTAAGGCAAGAATATAAATAATTCATTCATGGGGGTACTTTTCCATATAATACAGAAACAATTTATGAATTAAACTTCTACAAATAGATATTTTAAAATTATTATACAGTAACAGTTTACAAATTAAACTGCTATAAATATATTTGAAAAAATTATAATTTGGAAACAATTTACAAAAATGAAACTACTATAAATAGATATTTAAAAAGAAAACATAACTTCAGTTTTGAAAAAAATTATTATAAGATCTAGACTATACCGTAATGTTTAATAGCTTTATAGAATGAAGAAAATGCTTTAAAATGTCTTTATCAAAAACTTCCTCTTACTTCAGATTCAGCAGAGAAGTCATGGGGAAACAAAAGAGGAGTTTTCTATGGTTCAGGGGTTAAAAGGAAACCAAAGGAGGCTGGTCAGTACATTTCTATTACCAGTTACTTATTATTAAGGCTTATAAAAAAAATACAGTTTGCATTGAAAGTTCTGTTTCATGTTTTATGAAGGTAAGTCTTACATTTTTTTTGTTACATGAAAAGAATTTTATGATGATATACATTTTTTAAACATGAACGCTAAACCTAACTCAAACTCTTGATTAGAATTGGTGACATAGTAGTGAAACCTGAAAAACTCCTGTTTATTTTGCCATATAAATAATCTTCTAGTAAGTGATGAGGAAGATGAGTGGACCATGGAAGAGAAAGAAATTGAAAAGTTACAGAAGAGATTGGATGAAGATATCGATGAAGAAGATTTTTTGGTACCATCACTCCTCATTAAAGTAAGTATTCCATAATATTAACTTAACACTGTATTGGATTGTGTGTGGTGTGTCAGACTTTGACCTGAGTGCACCCGAGGTTGAGTTTTTGCTACAGATATTTTTATGACAATCTTTTGTATATTATTTTTTTTACCGCAGTGTTGAAAAAGAAAAAAGTTTGTCAGGGTATTTGAGCATGTCAAATGAATATTTATTCAATAGTTTTGTAGCCAATAAGTCAATCTTTTTGTTTAAAAATCTTTATGTTGAAAGAAAGCCAAACCTGTTGTGTCTGAAGATTTGACAGTAAAGAGAGATTTGACTTCAACAGAGAAACAAGAGGTAAGAAACAAAATGTTGTGTGGAAAACTTGTATTTACTAATTACTATTATTTCTTGAATGTATAAATCTTGGTTTTCCTACGTAAAAAAAAATATCACACAAAAATTAATTAGGCATTTAAAGATGGTTAAATAGGGAAATTTTTAATTTTTAATCAAGGCTTGGACAAAGACATTTTTAGTAAAGTTTGAAAATAAATTAGAAATGAGGGTGGTTTTTGTAGTTTCAACAACTAAATGGCTTAAATATAAACTAGTGATATTAATTGGACATACTTTCGCACATACAAAAATGGTTAAAAACATACATGAAGAAATATATCAACTGAATGAATTTTTTTAGACTATTTGTTATTCAAATTTTCTGAATTACTACTATTTTTCTGAAAATGTTTGATATTTTTACTGATTCCCCAATAAGATCACTAAGCAAGTGTTGATGATTACTGCTTTGCATACATGCAGTTTATATTTTTCAAGCTGTCCAAATTTTATTTTTAATGACCATTTGAGCTTCAAGTGCATGCACACCATTCATTGGCTCTTAGTGATAGCAACACACCATTCATTGGCTCTTAGTGATAGCAACACACCATTCATTGGCTCTTAGTGATAGCAACACACCATTCATTGGCTCTTAGTGATAGCAACACACCATTCATTGGCTCTTCTTAGTGATAGCAACACACCATTCATTGGCTCTTAGTGATAGCAACACACCATTCATTGGCTCTTAGTGATAGCAACACACCATTCATTGGCTCTTAGTGATAGCAACACACCATTCATTGGCTCTTGGTGATAGCAACACAACATTCATTGGTTCTTAGTGACAGCAACACACCATTCATTGGCTCTTAGTGATAGCAACACACCATTCATTGGCTCTTAGTGTTAGCAACACACCATTCATTGGCTCTTAGTGACAGCAACACACCATTCATTGGCTCTTGGTGATAGCAACACACCATTCATTGGCTCTTAGTGATAGCAACACACCATTCATTGGCTCTTAGTGACAGCAACACACCATTCATTGGTTCTTAGTGATAGCAACACAACATTCATTGGCTCTTAGTGATAGAAACACATAATTCATTGGCTCTTAGTGATAGCAACACACCATTCATTGGCTCTTAGTGATAGCAACACACCATTCATTGACTCTTAGTTTTAGCAACACACCATTCATTGGCTCTAAGTGACAGCAACACACCATTCATTGGCTCTTGGTGATAGCAACACACCATTCATTGGCTCTTAGTTTTAGCAACACACCATTCATTGGCTCTTAGTGACAGCAACACACCATTCATTTGCTCTTAGTGATAGCAACACACCATCCATTGGCTCTTAGTGATAGCAACACACCATTCATGGGCTCTTAGTGATAGCAACACACCATTCATTGGCTCTTAATGATAGCAAGACACCATTCATTGGCTCTTGGTGATAGCAACACACCATTCATTGGCTCTTATTGATAGCAACACACCATTCATCGGCTTATAGTGAAAGCAACACACCATTCATTGGCTCTTAGTGATAGCAACACACCATTCATTGGCTCTTAGTGATAGCAACACACCATTCATTGGCTCTTAGTGATAGCAACACAAAGATACTTCATTATTCTAGTTGATGTTTACATTTGTGCAATTTTATAATACGTATAGTTCAAGAAAAAACTTCACCCAGAAGCAGAGCCATTGAAAGAAGAACTGAACAAATGTGTAAGTTCATTTTGAGATGTTCAGCATAATTAAAACTGTACTGAAATAAAATGTTCAGAGATACTTCATGTTTTTAAAAAAAAATATGTACCGGTATCAATCAATCTTTATTTCTTTAAAAAAAATAAACAATGGCTGATAATCATGCTTTATTTTTTTTTATTGTGTTAAGTGTTAAAAAAAAAATTTTGTGTTTGAATTATAATAATAATACTTAATAATAATGTATTTTTGTTTTGTTAACTCTTCAGATTGAAGAATTGGAAATGTTAAAAGACAAGAAAGGTTGGAAGGTGGAGAGTAGGGACACATGCTTCAGATTGTAAGTCTTCTGAAGTCTGTACTAACGTGATGACACTTGAGGGTACATAGTGGCGCCAACTTCTTCCGGCATAATTATTTTAATTTTATGTGGTTGACAATAGGAGGAAGCGCTTGAATTAAAATTAGTTATTGAAATGAAATCAAAATTTGAAAAACATTGCAATAAATTTTATTTCAAGAAGAAAATGGATCAATTAAATAATTCAGTTAAGTGCAGATTATTATTATTTAAAGCTTATTGTATAACAATGTCTTTTCAAGGTAATGGGAGAAAATTATTAAAGTCTCATATGATCTGCTAATAGGCAGATATCGCCCCACTTAGTTCCCTGTCTATAGGCCAATTACCCCTCTAAATTCCCTCAAATATTTCCATAAAAGTTGGTTTTAGAACAAGTATCTAAGGGAATTGTTTTACATTTAGAAATATTCTTCTACAGACTTCTTCTCGATCAAAAGGATCTAGAATTTTTTTTTTAGGTCTTCATATTGGACTAGATAACTATAAAACAATAATATTAATAATTTAAATAGAATGACATACAAAAAAAAACTGTTCTTTATTTTAGATTGGCAGCCAACATTGCATTCTATCTTCATATGATTGAGAATGATGAAGACTGCCGGGGGCATCCTGTCATTAAGAGGATCGTTCAATGGAAGAAGGTCAGTTCTTTTCATGGATGTCTGGGAATGTCAGTTCTTTTCATGGATGTCTGGCAATGTAAGTTCTTTTCATGGCTGTCTGGCAATTTAAGCTCTTTTCATGACTGTCTGGCAATTTAAGTTCTTTTCATGACTGTCTGGAAATGTAAGTTCTTTTCATGGCTGTCTGGCAATGTAAGTTCTTTTCATGGCTGTCTGGCAATGTAAGTTCTTTTCATGGCTGTCTGGCAATGCACTTTCTTGACATTTCCAAAGATGTTATTTTTCTCACTGCACTGAAATGGCCTTAATCACAAATAATAAAATGCCAGTGTAAAGTGTCCTTTTCTTGTAATTAACTTAAAGCCTTGCATTTTTTATTACCTATATCAATTATTATTTTTTTTAAATTTATTAAAAATGTTTAATTTTTTCAAAAGTTGGCTAAAATGTATGAAGCCATTCCAAGAGATCAGATGGAAGCCTCAGATGAAGATGATAATGAACATGATGAAGTTACTAATGATGAGACCAAAAATAATTCACCACAAAAACTATCCAGGAAACGGCCACGGTTAGCTCATTTTTGTCACATTTAGAAATTAATTCATAGTTTATCATTATCATATTAAAGACAGCATTTGGGGATGAATTCATAGTTTATCATTATCATTTTAAAGACAGCTTCGTTTTCTTTCTGAAACTTGGATGACTCTTGTTTGATGAGTGTTGGACCCAAGGGAGTTAATAAATTTTAAACCTAACCCGGCATTTTTCACTCCTTACAGAAATTTGTGTTTGTTTTCTTATGAATCATTACACACTCTGTCATTACACACTCTGTCATTTACACTTCCATTTTAAACCATTGACCTTGTATTTATCCGTTTACTATATCTCATTGATATATTAAATTATTTATGTTTTCTATTTACATGCATTTTTCAGGGCTGAAGGTGAGGATAGTGATGATGAGATTGATGAGGAAATGGAAGAGGAAAATGCTAATGAGATATCAGAGGAAGGGGAGAGCAGGCCAATTACTTATGAGGTTGGTTTTGTTGTATTATGCTTGTCAAGTTGAATGATTCAACATGTTCAGATGGATTAGCGTTTGGATATATAGCCAATCAGTAATTTCCAGACTAACGTATATATTAGAGATGGTGGTCCTCTATCACTAAACAAACATTCAAGAAAAAGAAAAAAAAAACTGCAAAGAGTCTGGATGCTACCTTGCAAAGGACAAAAAAAAGGATGAGAAATTTGTTTGATTTTTTTCATTTTGAATTTTAAGTGCTAACAAGAATTCTAATTTATTTCAGTTTTTGTGTGTGTTAAGAGTTCATTTTAACTTTATGTCATTTTAGATTGAGAAAAATAAGCCTAAGAAGAAAACAGCTCCCAACAATCCCCGTGTCAAGCACAGAGAAAAATTCAGGAAGGCCAAGATTCGCATGAAAGGAAAGGTATGTCATTTTTTTCTTCAAATCTTCTAGTAGTTTTGTTCAAGATTATATTAACTTTTTAAATAGAGGGTGGGGGCGGGGGAGGTGGTTTCCAACTAAATTTATACTGCCCCCTCTTCCCTTTGGGGGTAGCACACTAAAAAGGTTTATGAGTAGTAAATTCTAAAAAAAAAGTTCAACTCTGGACAAGTGATAGAAGTATTTTACAACTAAAAAAGTCCATTATCAGAAAGGGAGGATAAAAAGAAAGGAAGAAATACTTACTGTTACCTTAATACTGTTTGCATTCAGTAAATTATAATTTGGGACGCTAAAAGATTACTTAAGGGGAGGTGCGGGTGAGAAATTGACGAAAATGGCAAATTTTGAATAATTTTTTATTATTAGCTATTTGGTTTTATTAACCATTTCTCTATTACATTTTTATATTTGTTTTTATAAAAGTAAGTTAGAATATATAATAAATTACAAATTTCCTGACCCTATCAATCAGAAAAATGTCAAAATTGTCCTATTTTTAGTGTTTTTACCCCTTTGTTATGAGTATTTGGAATCGCCCAATCCCTACGTCTTTGGCATGGTTGGAAAGATGGTGATTTCGGGGTCAAGATAAATATAGCTTATGATCACAAAGAAAACTACAAAAGCAACCGAACCTCTCGATCGCCGGTAATGTCTAGCAAAATTTGGTATTTTCCTGTCCTACTTCGTGTATCACGTGATAAAACCCTGACCTTTGAATAAAATAAGCATTTTGATTGGTTCCTATGTAGGAAATCTGTTTATAAAGGTCACTTCCGGTATAAACAAAACCGTATCTAATTTCGTGAATCCTAGCAAGTTCGATATGTAATTTGTCGGTAATAAATTCATTTGAGGAGTTAAAAAACAACTAAATAAGTAAATAACCACACAAAATGAGTTGGCTTTGATTAATTGCCATAATAAACATGATTAATGCTTCTCCTTTTCGGAGAAGACCAAGACTGAGTACACTAAACTACTAAGACTAAGCCTACTCCTAGGCCTAGTGCTAGTCGCTTCAAGTTCAAGCATCGCTACGCTACTTTACCAGCAGGAAAAACATAGAAAAATACTATGCCTTGGTAAGTCTTACAAATCTATTTTTCATTTAGATTCAAATTTAAAGTACGGTATCAATTATTTATAAGGCTAAGCCTATACTGTGCTCACTATACACCATTGAATGAGGGCTATACTTATACTTTATTATATTAGTATTAGTAATAAACACTGTTACTTTGGTGATAGTGAACTGTAGTAAAAATAAAACATATAAATTTTATGAATTTAGTTATTGTGACATTTGTCTTACACTGTCCTATATTTATAGCTATTAAAATGGTAATATGAAATTAAATGTAATACATTTCTCTTTTTTTTTATTGCATCGCAAATAACATTGTCATTAGTGTTATTTTATTTTAAAGTAAAGTAAGAGTAAGAGCCCTAACAAATTTTGCTTGAAATACGTGTCAACAAGTATGACCTATCAGTCATTAATTTCATTATAGCCTTATATTTTTATTGAGAAGCATTTAATAAAAATATCTAAATACAAGTTTATTGTTTTCAGGAATCATTGAGGAGACGCGCAATGAGGTTGCGGAACACAACAAACCACAACATGCATTATATTTCCTGTTGATAAACTACACTGATCTGTTGTGCCTAGGTCCATTTAGCCCAAAGGACAATATGCACATGAAAAAGAAGGAGTGCCCTAAGTGTATTCCAATGTTTCAGATTCCTCGGCGCAACATATGTTCGATGCATCGAAATAAAACTACGGTAACCTCAGGCAGAGGATGCAAGAGAAGACTAACACAGATTACATCACAAAACTCATTACGTGTTATTCAAGGACAAAAAGAATAAGACAGTAGTTGAAAGAAACATATCAATAATTCCCTTATTTTAACATTGTATCTCTCTGCGATGTGATTTTCAACATGACGAGTGTCAAAATTTGATACAGTAACTAATTAGATTTTACAATGGAGTTATTGCTCATGAGTTTTCTGGCTCACACAAAAAACAGTTAATATGCTTTTGTGGAAAAATACATGTTGCAACTCAAGTGATTCAAAAGTTGTGAGATAGAAATCAGAAAATTTACAACTGTCAATATTCATTCCGTCATTAGACCTCATAGAACTTACAATTTTTTCTTTACAAGAATAAGAGTTGCATTTTCAGCATTCATGGACAATGCCAAATAACTCTTTGGAATTGCATATTTACCTAGCTTAATTTTATGATGCTGAAATTCTCCAAAATAAGCGAATTATTATTTTTTCGACAAATACAGAATAATAGATAAAAATATATCAATCACAGTGAAAAGTTGAGTGGTCAGGAAAAAAGAAAAATGGACCTGGAAAATGATTAAAAATGTCCACAATAGGCTAATAAAAAGTTTTTATTCCAATCTTGGTATAAGATTCTTATTTTTCATTGATATTTTCATTGTTTTTGTCGTTTTTCTTCGTTATTTCAGTTTTCTTGTTTTCACTATTTTTGGTCACTAATATCCCTATAACTTTTTTATTTATTATCCAAACCTCACCAAATTTTCACAGTATGTTCAGTGACCAATAATAAACATTTGAATAACCTAGAATTAAGATAACTATCTTAGAAAAGAAAATATGTAAAAAAGAATTCACCCACACCCCTATTTTTTGCATAAAAAATGGGGTCACAATTTCTGACCCTGTAAATTTATAACCAGTCATTACATCAAAAAGTCCTGTTATACAAAGTTTTATTATAGGTTAAATAATCTATGTTTAAAATCTGATAGCAATAACTTAATATTTGTAAAAGCCTTAGTGTTTTAAAACACACTAAAAAAATAAAAATGGCGGAGGTTTTTATGGGCTACAAAGGCAACCAATGGAAATTTTTTTTTTTTAAAACCTGTTTTGTACCTCCATTTCAATACCAAATAAGGTGTAGTTAAAAAAAATCCTATATGAAGCCAAACAAAAATTTTAGATTTTTCACCCACACCTCCCCTTAAAAATATTAAATTACTTCAATATTTCTCAATTTACAAAAAATACTAGACTATTTGTAATATGTCCTTGTTGCTCTAATTTTTTTATTATTCATATTTTTGTATTAAAACATTTTGAAGCATATCTTAATTTTGTAGTTCTGCAAGGAAAGATTAGAATGCTATCATTAATTTTTTTTCTTCTATGTTTAAATTATTATTTTATCAATAAAAAGTATCTCTTATTTACTAGAATGAGGTATCATGTGGAATTTTAACTATGTGTCTTAAGTTGAGGAATCTAACTCTACCATTCTATTTTCCCGCATAGATTCGAGAATATCGACCAGAAATCAACAAATATCAAGGAGAAGCATCCGGCATTAGGGCTGGAATCATCCGAAGTGTTCGACTAAAGTAGCGGACTGAGAGTGATTAGAAGTGCATGATTGAAAATAATTGACTTGTGGTTACGATGAGTGAATGGAATGCATGGTATAAGTAATGAAATAATGTGTTGAAATGCAAATTTAATTATATTTAGATCCTAAAAATTATGAAATAAACAAATTAGGAAGACAGAATTATTTTTTTGGTCCTTTTTCCCCACTCAAGATCCCCATGTAGATGGAAAAACTGGGAAAATGTCAGGAATTCATTTAACAATTATCTGGCTGGTCTGGAATTTTTTAATTCAAAAAAGATAATAACAATAATTTTGGATCCCAAAATGGCCTAACATTTCTATTCTAACCCTGCTGTCCTTTATCAATAGGATTTTGTGAAATGGCAGTGGATACCCTTAACTGCACATGTGCTTAACTACTAGTTTCGGATATCAAACTCAAACTATTAATTTTCCTTGCAAGAAGAAAACATTGACTCCTTATATAAAAAGATGTTTTAAACTGGTAGCTATATGCATGTTCTAGAATCCCACTCCTCTGTACTTTTAAATGCAACAACTTTTCAAGTCTAAATTGAAAATTAATATGTATTTACATGTATAGACCTTTATTGGTTAATTTTGTCAATCTGTGTTGTATTTCAATATTGTTTTTACTTTTAAAATTTCATGCTTCCCATTTTCATATCATCAACTTAACCATGACATTGCAAAAGGGAGGACATTATTTGTTTTTTAGTTGTGAGAAAGGAGGAGATTTTGTTTTTAAAAAACAGTGGGAACCATGTCTCCTCCACCTTTGCATTTAGTAAGTTTTGCCACCATTCACTTCCCTGAAGTATCAAGGCGGGCAGATTTGAATATTGAGTAAGATTTACACCATTCACTTCTCTGAATTACTGAGGCACGCACAGAGATGAAGATGTGTTGACAAACTTAACACTTCCAATTATGAATTTCCTCCTCAAATTCATGAATGTTTTTTTAAATTTTAAAGCTGTTTAAAATGAATTCTACATTTTGTTAAAGTGTTTTCTCAAAATTGATTATATTATTATTAAATTATTATAAATTATTTAAAAAACTTCAAAATTGAAACTCTTCATAAAATAGTTGTGCATACCGGTACATTAAAGGATATACTGCACCTCACCACCATTTCACATGTTTGAAGTGGTACATCAATCACCTTAATAATAACAGAGATAAACTGTATTAACAGTCGTCATATTTAAAAAACCAAAACAATATACATTGTTTAGCAAGTAGTTTATTTTGTCACCACCAGCATTACATTTCAGTTACCTACCAACAAATGTAAGAAGATAATGTGACAATGTCTAAGATAAAGACTCCTTAAGCGGAGAAGTGATCCCTTCCTAACCTGATGTATCAGTTAGTTGGAGTTCAACTCAGTGCACACTATAGAAGTTGGTAATGATTACGTATCATTAAGTTGACAAAAAGTGTAGGTTGATGACTAAGAGAGTAACGCTGACTTTACATGATCAAATTTAAATGAGACTTAACAGAATATTTAACTTAAATGAACCAATCCATTAACTGAATGGAAGGAGTGTGTTTTTGGCTAAAATGAACTTAGAACATTGGTATAAAAAATGAACTTGAAAAGAGGAGGTTTAAAGCAAGGGCTTTGTCATGGAGCTTTGAGTAGCCTGGGCTGATCAGTACAGTTTAAAAAAATTCTGATCCTGTTACTTTAGGTTCTAATTAATAGATTTAAAAAAAGTCACTTATTGCTGTAACCACATGTGCATATTTGTTGATGCATACGTAGCAAAGATGCTCAAAGAAATTAACTCCTTTTGTAGTAGTTTACTGAGGCCATAAACTATGAACAATGGGATATCAATGGTTTCAACATTATCTTAAACTACCATTATAGATCTTTCAAACACAAATGATTTACAGCCTAAGATAATGATTCAAGATGTAGATATTGCTTATCTACACTAATCAGTTATAAAATAAAAAGGAAATGGTAAAAAAAAAAAATTGTTCAAACGATCACGGTTGTCGTTTTTCTGAGAAAAATTAAGTATCCATTAGAAATGTATTCATCATGTTGATTTTCATTTCATCATTTTCCTCGGCTTGCAGGTAAAACAAAAATTCTTCAATTTAAAATATAACATTGTGATAGAATTCCTGTCAATTGCTTGCTGACAAAATAGTATTTTGTAAAGTTATAATTGTATTGAGGAAATGTCATGACGTTTTCAGACATGACGTCAGGTACAAATAGAATATGGTGTAGAAATACTGGGGATAACCAACATTTTCAACAAACCAATAACAGATCAAGTAACGTGCAAACAGCTTTGAAATTTTAGCTGCTAACAATCGGAATTAACATATATATTTATAAATGAGTGTGTGTGTTTATAATCACATGTAATCAATTTATTTTTTGTACTCAATGAACATTGTGAAAAGAAGGTAATATATTGTTCCGATGATCAAGTGACATCATACCGTTTGCTGCGAGTCTAATATTTAATATAAAAAATTATTGGCATGTCTACCTAGAAAGGACTGGTTTTCATTAAGTTTTTTTTGTGAAACGGTTTCTATCTCATTCTGTTGTAAAAAATGTTCAGAACATTCATTTGGAAATTTAAACTCTGATAATAGGAATTTTTTTTTTTTTAGCAGCAGCCCTCACAGCAGACAGTCACTGGTGTCATAAAGCTTATGTCATCGGAGCGACAATATTGACCTGATTTTAATGCTTGACGATTCCTTTTAACAATTTATAATACCTCTTTTTCCTATGACAAGGGTAACTGAACCAGAACTTGATGGAATAAATCATGGAAAAACAAAGAAATGGTTTAGGATCAGTTCCACCTCACTATTAGGCTCAGTGCCTTAGGGGTGGTGCAAAGGGGGGACAACTGCCCCAAAGTAGACATTTTGGGATTTATGTATAAAATTACATAAATGATGTGTGTTTGTGGGGGGGGGGGGGGGGCTCTTATGGGACTTCACCTAGGCTGCATTTAGTCAAAGTATGCCACTGATTAGGCTACAAGGAGCTTACTTTAAAAAAATATGATAAAGTTAATAGGTGAATGAATTATTTGAAATAAGGGCTCAATTTGAAGATACTGTTGTAAATTGATTTTACAAATTTCTTTACCCTGTTTAAACTGATGTAAAGCTCAAAATTTATTTGACTGAAACAGATTAGATAATATTAACTACTTACAGAAGAAATATATTTTTATTCTCAATCAATTTATTGGCAAACATTTATTCTTGCCAATTTATTGACACTTGATTATGGGAAAAATATATATTTTAAAAAGCAAGAAATTGATCTGAGAGAAGAGAAGAGAAAGTACATTTTATTGAAAAATAATGCAAGAAAAAGAGAGAGACAGAAGTTAAAAAGAAAGTACATCAAGAAAAAGATATAGTTTTTCTATTTACATCATATACAACATGAATGTCAACAAGTGAAGTTGGCAGACATTTTACATGGTGTAACATTGTAAAAATCTGGTAGTAACAACAATTACATTAACCTTGTCAATAAGCATGAAAATATCACAAATCATTCATAGTGATTAATATAATTTTCCTGTCATCAAAAAGTAGGGATTTTTAGATAATCCCATAAAAAAAAATTTATATCACACAAAAATTAGAACTACATATATCCTTTGCACACACACACACCCCCCCCACCCCCCCCCCCCTCCCNTGCCAGAGAGAGTGTTAGACTGCCTGTAAGACTATTGTTTAAAGGCAGGCATATATTATAGAAAACAATAAGTTAACTTTATTTTGTAACACTTGGACCCACCGGGTATTTTCTTAACATGCCCGTACCCAATGTAAAAAAACTGCCCCCGGTTAAGCCCAGTCCACCCCTGTCTCGTTTTATAAATATTAATGACTAATGAATTTTCTTGCCTTCCCAACACAGCCCTTGAAGAACTCTTGTCTGTACAGTAGTGTTCAGCAGAAACTCTAGGTGTGGGGCGCTCCTGAGCACATAGAGATCAAGGCAGAACCTTTGCCCATGGGTGACTAAAGGCATTTGGGTTAAAGGGGTCTATTCCAGCAATCACACATTCATTGCAAGTTTTCAATTAATTTTCTTAGTTAATTTGTTTCTTTTAAACTACTTGTAAGTTACACAACGATAGGACACTTTAAAATGGTGCTTGCTTTTAAGCTGAACACACACAAGTTCCAGAATTTCTGTAGGGATTGATTGTGTAAACACATTGTTTATATTTCTGGTAGCTTTTTCTTGTTATTTTCACTGTTGAATCAAAAAAGTTTCTATTTTTCTGCGCACTGGCGAGAAAGATTAAAATATATAATATTCTTAATCACTCTTAGATGTCCTTGGAAAGCTCTCATCATTCTGAAGTTATGAACTGTTAATCAGCACATCAGTTTACGCATATCCATGTGTAATAGTAGTCAAATAAATATTAATTAACAATGGGAGTGGTTACAATCACATTGTTATGGTCCTTGAAGAACTTATACCAAGTCCTCTGTTATTGTTCTCTTGCATCCTTTATAGTGTAGCTCTGTGCTGGAAATATCTTGTCATGGGTGATATTACCCCATGAGATACTCCTAAAAAATTGGAAAGATTAGAAATTGTATCAGATCGAGCTTCAACAAAATAAATAAGAACATAAGTTTAAAAAACTTGACATAATCCTTTCAACCATTTTAGAATGGATCTTCATAAGTTTTATCTTTCATGGATCACATATTCCATCGTGAATGAAACATAAAATCAGAGCCATTATAAGTGATTTTCTCTCTCTTTTTCCCTCTGGGGCCCTTGCCAAAATAGTAATTAAAAACTATGAAATCTCACTCAAACTGTAGCAATCCCCAGTCTGACAACATGATTATTTGGGGTCATTAAAAATTTAAAAAGAAAATATAATGAATAAATCTGGAACTGATCCCTGGCGGAATTTTGAAACTAATCCATTGGTCTGCCAAATTTAAACATTTGGAAAATGCTGCTCTACAGCATAGGGATATTCATTGGTACACCAAAATAATTATAAATGACTAAAAAAACCAGTCTTAATTGGTAGACTTATAAGTTGATTCTGGCAGCTGTGACTGGGAGGAGAACTATAGCTATTTTTTTGCAAATTCAGACAATTTTACACCAATTCAAGTTGGCCGTAGTCTTCCGACTTTGATGCTTGAGTTTTTTAATTTTACTTAAGGTGTACCTCCTTCTCAAGAATAGCTGCCTTTCTTAAACAAGTTCATTCCATCTGTCTATATAACTTTTGATGACCCCGGGATGATATTCAAACTCACTACCTCCTGGCAAAGAGGCAGGCAACACTCACGACCTCCTGGCAAAGAGGCAGGCAACACTCACGACCTCCTGGCAAAGAGGCAGGCAACACTCACGACCTCCTGGCAAAGAGGCAGGCAACACTCACTACCTCCTGGCAAAGAGGCAGGCAACACTCACTACCTCCTGGCAAAGAGGCAGGCAACACTCACTACCTCCTGGCAAAGAGGCAGGCAACACTCACTACCTCCTGGCAAAGAGGCAGGCAACACTCACTGCCTCCTGGCAAAGAGGCAGGCAACACTCACTACCTCCTGGCAAAGAGGCAGGCAACACTCACTACCTCCTGGCAAAGAGGCAGGCAACACTCACTACCTCCTGGCAAAGAGGCAGGCAACACTCACGACCTCCTGGCAAAGAGGCAGGCAACACTCACGACCTCCTGGCAAAGAGGCAGGCAACACTCACGACCTCCTGGCAAAGAGGCAGGCAACACTCACGACCTCCTGGCAAAGAGGCAGGCAACACTCACGACCTCCTGGCAAAGAGGCAGGCAACACTCACGACCTCCTGGCAAAGAGGCAGGCAACACTCACGACCTCCTGGCAAAGAGGCAGGCAACACTCACGACCTCCTGGCAAAGAGGCAGGCAACACTCACGACCTCCTGGCAAAGAGGCAGGCAACATTGACCACTCCACAATACCGACTAAAACCCTTAACTTTGTTTTATTGAGTAACAAATAAAATGGCTGGTTACCTAATTCATTTATTCGGGTCAGTCTTTCCAAAATCACTTACAGCATTAGCACAACGCAGTTGGATGAATTGTCCTGACGGTTCTGTTTCCACCACAGTCTCCATGTCACTGACAGGAATTTCACTCATGGATGAGTCCATGCCTGTATAAACTTATAAAGGAAAGAAAGAAAAGAAAAACATGTCTAAGTCTTTTCTTATTATGGCATTCCAGTCAAATAATAATTGCTTCTCTTGAACATGATTTATTTAGCTTCAAGAAAATGTTTTGTGTTGTAAAGGGAGAAATTGAAGGTAAAAATTCTACTTAATTACAAGAGTTCGTATTCTATGTACAATGTGCTGGTAAACCATTTTTCAGTAAAAGATGTATACTATTGCCTATGTAACCAAATCTTGCCAAGGTTAAGAATTTCTAATATAATCTAAATTATTACTATTCAGAAAGGAGTAATCTTTATCTTTTGCAAGTGTAAGATGCTAAATTGTCTAAAATTGAATGAGAATTATTTTTAAAGACAAATATGATACTTAGAGCAAAGATATCCATATCATGACTAACGATGGAGGACTTAGGTCAGCTCTACTTCAACAAAAAAAAAACTTAATGGAGGAACTAATAAGATCTTTGTTTAAGAAGAATTAGTTTGTTAAGGGGATGCACTCACCACAATTGGGCTCTTCATAATCTGTGTTGTCATACGATCCAAAAGCCTCAGGGTCCTGAAATGGTCAAATAAATCAATAATTTAAAGAAATATTTTATCTCAAAATTTAAGTGCATGCATTTAAAAGCTTTGGTAAATCTATACAATACATTGCCACATTACATTCTCTTCAACTTTCACATAGAAATCTTGTTCTGCCTATCTTTATTAGACTTCTAACGTAATTTCTATGTGACTAAAATTTAACCCTATCTTTATGAACATTTTATTTCTCCAATATCCTCATATTGTTTCTGTCTTCAGTGAATATTTTATTCTACCTGTCTTCATAAGCATTTAATAAGGCATAAATATCTCAACATCTTAAACTTATTTGTGGAAAATAAGGACATCTTTAAAAAGAATACTAATCCAAAAAATAAAAAAACCCACAATTTTTTAACTTACAATTGCACCATAATAGAGATCTACCTGTACAAAGGAATCTTCATCTGCTGAAAGAAATGCACAAAATGGTCTAAAACTATGAGAAAAAAAAGATTTGTGTACTAAATAAATAATTATATTATAACAGATACACCATTTAAAGTAAAATCTCTCATATTGTTGGAAATATATTAATTAAGAGTTTTCCATTTCAAGTTTTTTGTGTAAAGAATAGTCCTAGTTTCATTCATATGTTATATGTGAACATATTCACCTTGAACTTCCATTGTGGATGCAAGGTCAAGTTCTGACTCATCAAGAGTTGTCTGACTTGAGGGTTGTGTCTAAAAAAAATAAAATAAATAGAATAAAAAAGTTAGTTTGCATTCTTGCCTAAATAACTTGGTAAAAAAAATGCCTCTTATAATCTCAGCTCTTATCATACTGGTGGCATCCGTCCTTCTTTGAGAAAACTTGGTGTAATCTCAGAGGAAATCTCTCTAGTCAAACTATAAAGCATGGGTGAGGTGTTACATAAATAATAAGCTGTTAGACAAGACAGATCCTCCCCCTCTCCCCACAGCCAGTTGGACCCGCGGAAACATCAAATGGCACTAAATATGTCGTTGGTCCTTCGGGAGTAACATTGGATTATATGTCAGACCGCCAAATAAATCTGCATGTCTTTAAAACTAGATAAAACTACAGCTACAAGCATATTTCTTTCATTTTGAGATCACACATTTAACATTTTTTCTTTTTATCTAAATGTGCAATCATCAGTTTGTAAGGCATACAAATACAACAAAAATATATTGCAACCATAAAAGAAACAACAGTATTTTTATGTAAAACCAAAAACATCTATAAACAAAATGAAATAGTCATGCACGACTATGGTTAAATAATGAAGGGAAATATGAAAGAGTTCTTCATCCCAGAAAATGTGCATAAAGGAATGCATTTTTCCTTTATGTTTTAAATTCAAATGAAATATAAAACAAAGTTAGGCAACCTCATGAAACTAACCAGTTCTTTAATCTGGAACTCTGGCAGCTGAAGCTGTAATGTCTCTTGTTTTTGGACCATAATTTTGACTTGTCCCCCACAGTTGAGCTTGTTATTGAGGTGACTCCCAAGAGGTTCATCTGCAGGAAAAATAACAGAACATGTTGTTAGTCTCTGAACATAGGAAAGGCTAAAATATTGAACAGTCTGCCAACAATGATGATTAATGGTGAATAATAATGAAATAAACCATGAGTAGTCAAGGGCCATAAAAGTTCTAACCAAGGCCCATAACTCAAACTGTATCCAGTGTGGACGTAACAAATAAATTGATATTGCAATATTTTCTAACAAAAAGAATTCAAGCCTGGTTCAAAAAGGAATCTGAGAAACGCAGGGCCAGAAAATAGCATCTTTCATCCACTCAATGAACAACGATTGTTAAAACAGCAATCAAGAATGAGAAGTATGAGCTAGATTTAAAGAGCAATCAAGAATGAGAAGTATGAGCTAGATTTAAAGAGCAATCAAGAATGAGAAGTATGAGCTAGATTTAAAGAGCAATCAAGAATGAGAAGTATGAGCTAGATTTAAAGAGCAATCAAGAATGAGAAGTACGAGCTAGATTTAAAGAGCAATCAAGAATGAGAAGTATGAGCTAGATTTAAATTTGAGTTTTTTATAATACTAGTAAGACAATTTCTGACTGAACTGAATGAGAAATTTTGAGCTCAGCACAATAATTGTCCTAACAAATGGACCGCCTCACTGTTACAATAGCTAGATGTCACCCACAGACAGTAGTTAGAGTGTCTAGCTGTGTTTGCTAGCTGTTGGAATACGTACATGTTTTGTCCTTTGTTTCCACTGATGGAAAATCTTGGTTCGGCTCTTGTTTAATAGCCGTTATCTCCCTTGGGGCAACTGATGGGCTAGAAACATAGGGGAATGACGAGGTTGTTGGTTGCAGGACGATGGTCGTGATGCCATCGGGACTTGTCTCAGTTGTAAAAACTATTTGCGGAGAAGTGGCTGTACTGCTTCCTGGCTGCACATTCCATCTCTGATGAGATGTGTGGTTGGATGAGGTGTCCAGTAAAGTCTCCAAGTCTGGGACATGACTGCGAGGAATGTGTGGCTCCGAGTGGGTCAAGGTGCTGCCCCCGAAGTGGGAATGCGAATTGTGTGAGGTTAGTCTTGGGACTGAGGGTTTAGATTCAGACGTCCCTGAAATGGGTGACATACCGTGGCTTCTGGTATTCATGGGACTCCCTGAGAGTGTGAGTTGCTCTCCTGAGAAGAGTGCTTGCATGGAGGAGTTTGCTGGGAGGGCCACTGACGGGGCCAAACTGTCTGGATTGCCCTCAAAGCTCGGCAGACTCAGGTCTTCTTCATGCTTCATGGACATAGCATCACTGCTGCTCCCTTCAGAGTCTTCGTCCACCTGTAAAGTTTAAGTTCAGTTGTTGTTTTGAAGTAGCTCAGGTATTATATTCAGATAACTAGGCTAACAAGTATGGGAAGGAGGAAGGATTTAATAAAAAATAATTTCCATTAAGACTGTGGTGTCATTATTTACGTGTAGACTTTTTGCTCTGATCAAGATGTTTGTAAATGTTTGTAGGTGAAAATCCTTTTTAAAATTGTAGTTGCACAGCCCTCAACAAAAATTATTTCCTTAAATTTTTTAAAGGGTTCCCACAGATGCACTGCAATACTGGGGTAGCCCCTTCAAAGTCTGCCCTTGCGGGTCTCTTGGCCCTGCGGCTCTATCATTTGTTCTACTGATGCCCCAGCTTTGGCCAGGCATAAGGTGTATCGCATTCCTCCCAAAAGGTTTGGTTACCTGCAGGGAGCGACACTATACTTTGACCTTGGCCAAAAGGTCGGCAAGCCATGGAGTATTTTTTCTTCTGGACTTATACAGCCGAAATTTTCCTTCAAATGTCTTAATTAAAGATACATCAATGGCATGTTATCTTTTGTGCTTTAATTGAAGTCAAACATTTCTCTTTGAGCTGTCCAAAATGTTTTGAATAAAGGTTTACTCATAAATAAATTAAAACAATAAACAATTATGATATGTTTGAAATCTTTACCTTTGATGATTTTTTTAGAGCACTTTGCTTCCTCTTCTCTGGAAAAAAAATAAATTACCGTATTTAAACTTATTTGTGGTGTAGTAGCTTTAAACAAAAAAAGTTTCTATACATTAAACTAAACAACAACAAAGAAGGATAACAATAGACCAAAGTAAGAACTTACTAGGAGAAGATAACCTCTGATTCTTTAAAGAGTTATCTCACTTGTCCATCTATTGACTGTTGTACTGAGGGATTGTCTACTTACTGTTAAACTAAGGGGTTGTCTACTTACTGTTAAACTAAGGGGTTGTCTACTTACTGTTAAACTGAGGATGGTTGACATCTATAAACTGGAAAGTTCGTTTGGCTTTCTCCCCCTTCTTGTCTCCCTTCCCAGTCAGTTCAATGCAATCCTTAAGGCTGTGCAACGCACACCGGAAGTTGCTCTTGTTGCTGGAATGGTTGCCTGGAAAATTTGTGGTGATTTTACCTGGGGAGGGGGGGGGTTAGGAAGAGTTAAATGGTCAAAATGTATAACTCAACTAAAGGGATCAGACGTCCACAGCATCATGAATAATATCAACACTAAGTTCTATCACCAGTCGCTTGTGGAGGAGGGTTAGGGTGGGGGGGGGGGTTGAAAACGGATCGGGTTTTCCACAGGGGAGAAAAAAAAAAAAAGGTAAAATTTTTTTCTAAAAA
>CAXITT010000039.1:297586-309695 GCA_964033795.1 Lymnaea stagnalis
GGGGGGGGGGGCGGGGGGCAGGGGGCAGGGGAGGGTGATGTAGACACAGTTTCCTCATTGCAATGTCACACGAATATTGAAATCCTCGCAATTTACGTTTTACGTGCAAATCCAGACAAGCAGACTCTAAGCAGACAATACAGACTCTAAGCAGACAATACAGACGAGCACAATCTCTGGTGCGTGGCCGATCAAGCAAACTGAGACTCGTGTTGAAGCGACTCGAATCCGGCCTAAACAAAAAAGATCCACTCCACAGATCTGATACTATCAATGGGTGTTTTGCGCTGTTCTCATATTATATTGCGTGGGGGGGGGGGATCGTCGTGATCCCTGATGTCTCCTTCAAGGTTTTGTCGAGGAGTCCAGTGAGATTTAGTGACCGGATCTTTTACTCCCCCCCCCCTTTTTTTTATATCTCACTCTGTGTGTGTAAATGTGTGTGTGTGTGTGTGTGTGTAAGAGGGGGCAAGTAGTGACATTTTATCCAAAATAACAATTTCTGCATAGAACATTGCAGTTGATTCTCCCACTGTTATCACCACTCTGGCAATTTTGTCACAACGTTTGCAATGATGCACCACTCTGGCAATGTTGTCACCACTCTGGCAATGTTGCCAACTCTTCAAAATAACTAAAAGAAGCACACTATCTTCTCCCTATGTGCTGTAAACAAACGATGATGTAAGTTCACCAAGGTATGACCTCTGCACCCCGACCCTAAACTCCATCACCTAGACAACTGTGACACCCCGACCCAAAACTCCATCACCTAGACAACTGTGACACCCCGACCATAAACTCCATCACCTAGACAACTGTGACACCCCGACCCTAAACTCCATCACCTAGACAACTGTGACACCCCGACCCAAAACTCCATCACCTAGACAACTGTGACACCCCGACCCTAAACTCCATCACCTAGACAACTGTGACACCCCGACCCTAAACTCCATCACCTAGACAACTGTGACACCCCGACCCTAAACTCCATCACCTAGACAACTGTGACACCCCGACCCTAAACTCCATCACCTAGACAACTGTGACACCCCGACCCTAAACTCCATCACCTAGACAACTGTGACACCCCGACCCTAAACTCCATCACCTAGACAACTGTGACACCCCGACCCTAAACTCCATCACCTAGACAACTGTGACACCCCGACCCTAAACTCCATCACCTAGACAACTGTGACACCCCGACCCTAAACTCCATCACCTAGACAACTGTGACACCCCGACCCTAAACTCCATCACCTAGACAACTGTGACACCCCGACCCTAAACTCCATCACCTAGACAACTGTGACACCCCGACCCTAAACTCCATCACCTAGACAACTGTGACATCTTAACACTGAAGTCCCCTGCTCTGCCTGTAACTAGGGCCGGCCAAGTACATCCGGGTTGATGGTCTCTCCGCCATCCCATTGGTTGGCTACGTCTGTACACTGTGGTATGTTTAGTCTATATTTATATCGTTTGTGTACACAGTGTACACATTAATCAAAATAATGTCCGTTTGTTTTCAAAAATTGACTGGTGAGAGGTTTGTGTGTAAGTGGCCAAGTCAGAGCTACACGTGTGTGTCAGAGCTACACGTGTGTGTCAGCGCTACACGAGGGTGTCAGAGCTACACGAGTGTGTCAGAGCTACACAAGTGTGTCAGAACTACACGAGTGTGTAAGAGCTACGCAAGTGTGTCAGAACTACACGAGTGTGTAAGAGCTACGCAAGTGTGTCAGAGCTACACGTGTGTGTCAGGCGAAACGGCAGCTCAGTCTGATAGTTGAAGCATAAAACAAGGAGACGGCGTCTATGAACATGTCTAATCTATCACTACCTTACATGTCTATTCTATCACTCGCTTACATGTCTAATCGATAACTAACTTGCATTTCTAATCTATCACCAACTTACATGTCTAATCCATCACTAACTTACACGACCTATCTCTCACTAGCTTACACGTCTTGATTGTCATTTGTAAGTCCTGGAATCCAACAAACAAATTCTACCCCCCCCCTCTACAATAAACCTCTGAATTTGTTGTCTAGTAGTTAGGAACCTGTTAGATGCTTATGATGACCTAGACCAATTTCTTTATCTAATACATTTATAAGCACCCGAATTAATATACGTATTAATAATTTTATGAAGAGTTCCATTATTATTGTAATTAATATGTTTATAAACACATAAGTTAATATCTATATTTATACATTTATTTAAGGAAACCTACATTTATATCTCTCGATATAGAGTGTATGCAGAGAAAGGCAATGCCCGCACGGTCAAGTAGCTTTGGGATGTTCTATAAATAGATTCACACGTGGAGGAATGCTGCCATCATGCAGGCTAGAATATTTATTTTTTATATGAAAACGAACTTTACATATGTCCACATTTATACAAACAGTTCACTATACAGCGTAACCCATCAATAATGCTTAAAAAGTTTAAAATTTAAATCAGGAGTTCTCAATCTGTTAAGAAATAGCGTACCTCACCACCATCTCGATTTCAAAACACATTTCGGGCCACAATAGCAAAGCTACTAAAAAAAATGCAAATCAGCCTGATTTTCTGGGTCTCCCCACACCCTCTGACACTTTCACCCCCCTCCCCGAACCCCCAAGGGGTGCGGGCATTCCTGGTTTTGCCCCCCATGACCTAGTCAATAAAATAGAATTATAAGCGGGCTTTATTTCTAGCATCCATTGTCACTAATAGATCTCCAGGCACCGCAAGAAGCAGCGTGATATAACGTAATACAGTCCGAGCAGTTTTAAAGTTGGAATTTGCTGCAAGCCAATGGCGGATACGGGGTCCATCTCATTTTGTTGCATTAAATATCAACCAAAAATAGCATTTAAATAATAACACTTGAAACATTTTATATAGAAAGTAACATATTTCCTCGGATATACGCTGTCTTTAGCTGGGTGCCAACATATTTCCTCGGATATACGCTGTCTTTAGCTGGGTGCCACTGACAATCTTATTGAAATTCGAGCACTGGCAATTGTGCCGTTGGGGTGCCGCTTCCAAGCCAGAGAGCAACGGCAGCGGCACACGGCAGACGTGGAGACCATAGACCAGCGTGCCATGGCGTGGATCACAATACGGTGGACAATGTTGTTTTTGTTGGAACAACTCCAGAGCATGATAAATACAGAACAATCATCTTAGAAATGTAGGTTAATAAGCAAATTAATATGGAAATTTGTGTCTAATATCAGTAGCCATAAAGAAAAAAAAATAGTATAATAAATCAATTAATCAATAAATGGATCCATATATTAAAATATAAACGCAGCGCAAATGACGTCGATGGAGGGTTGACATGAAATCACCAGCTGTACGTTTATCATTGAGCTCGAGTTAGCGCGCAAAATCAGTGTTAGAGTGTACGCCTCACACTTACGTCTGAACACGACATGTTACGCCCTCCGCCAGACTTACCTTTCCACCCGACAGCGTATATCTAAGAAGTGTTTCTTATCGCCAGTCAGGTTGCCCTACACCCTGTCAAAGGTTTCATGACAGAGAAGTAGGAAGAGGAAGGGAAAAGAAATGAACAGAGCTTCTTGGCTCCATTGGACGGCTACTTGTCTGTCGTCAGTGTTTTCATGGTTCATATCCCCGAGCCCTATCTGTTGCAGGATACTGATAGACCCAGGGCCCAGGGGGGCCTGAATTTTCATCGTTAGGTTACCGTTAACAATACGTTTTGAAGACATAACTATTTAACATCTTAACGTTTATGTATTTTACGTAGATTTTTTGTGTTGAAAGAAACAACGAACTCAACGAGAGAACTGTACACTCAGACACATACACTTATAGGGAACTATACACTCAGACACATACATTTTTAGGGAAATATACACTCAGACACATACATTTATAGGGAAATATACACTCAGACACATACATTTATAGGGAACTGTACACTCAGACACATACATTTATAGGGAACTGTACACTCAGACACATACTTTTAACTGTACACTCAGACACATACACTTATAGGGAAATATACACTCAGACACATACACTTATAACTACAGTTTGGCAAGAAGAGGGAAAAATTCCAACAGAATGAGAAGCAGCCCTAATAACCCCAATACACAAGAAAGTCTCCAAACTTCATTGCACAGACTACCGAGGAATCTCCTTAATAAATGTAACGATCACAACCGTACACTGAAGAAATACGAGGTGAGTACCAATGGGGATTCAGACAAAACAGATCAACGACTCGTCATATTTTCACCACCAGATGCATATTAGAGAAAATGTTACGAATATAATATACCAGTGCATCAACTCCACGCGGACTATAAAATGACACATAGCAGCATCAAACGAAAATATCTATATGCGACTTTGCATGAGTTTGGCACACCCAACAAACAGACAAGACTGATACATGTAACACTGAACAAACAGATAAATAGGAATTCACACATATAAGTAAACAAAACTCTAGCAAGAATAACACACTGTAAAAATAACTCTCGCCTGTCGTCCCGTCAAGTAAAAAAATATCTCGTGATAAAATGCTCTCTCTCTCTCTTTTTGCCAATAATCTACCGTGTCCGCTTTTATAGTCAGTTCTGCTGATGCACCTGGAAACGCCTTACCAGGGCTGCCACTCAATTTTTCTTAAATTCCCAAGATTTGGTCAAAATATTTCCCAAGATTTCCCAAGATCATGATAATATATAAGAGTTTTTTTTTTTTAAAGGGAAATTATCTTGGGAATTTTTAAAGAAAAAGTGAGTTTTTTTCCTGGATGGGGTTGTGAATTCCCAAGATATTGGGAAATTAATGGCAGCCCTGCGCCTTACACACTGTTTTCCTTTCCATTTTACTACAGATTTTTCTACAAAATTAAATAGAACAGACTATTAATTTTATTTAGAGACTTTTTTTAGCTAGCCACAAACTTATATGCGGTTTTGAGCTTGCTTGCTGTCTGCTAGAGTTCACAGCAACGGGGAAATATGACGTTAACACGTCGTCTTCATAACGCCTATTAAACACATGAGAGAAAAAAGTGCTCAGTAAAATCTATGGACCAACAAAGGATCAATGAGGATAGAGAATACGAAGCAAAGAGGAATTGTGCAGTCTTATATCATGATCCCACGCGAGTAGCAGAACAAAAAGGGCAGACTACGCTGGGCGGGACACGTTAGAAAGAATGCCAAATGACAGTGGGCGCAATCAAAAATACCCCAGAGCTTCCGGAATCTCAAAGTTATATAGAGTACGTGTGTACTTTTGTTATCTATAAATGACCAACAGCTTCCACACGGTATCCCACGAGATTAAAGATTTCACTCAAAAAAAGTTATTTTCTTTTGTTTTGGTTAGTGCGCGGTACACATAAGTAGAATGTCCTCCTGACAGCCCTGTAAGTAATTCTGACGACGAAGTACCATGGCCCCCGCCCGACCGGTGGTGTCAGTCGGGTCATCCATTTTGCCGTGCGAATTCGGGAACCTGATCCTAAGACAGATAACTCGCGGGAAAAAAAAATTACAATGTTATCGCGATGACATGTCACTGTATGAAACAGACTCCAAATATACCAGCCAGCTTTACTGACTCCAAAAATACCAGCCAGCTTTACAGACTCCAAAAATACCAGCCAGCCCCTTCTATATTTTGGGCAAATTTTATGGACTCCAATTATTGCTTTTATAGCGGTGTGTGAAAACCTTAACATTCGCAAGATACAATCGAATCACTGGAGTTCAACAGTAGGAATTTTTTTAGAAATATATATATATATATATATATATATATATATATTTATATAAACTCTCTAAACAAAACAGTTCAAAAATTAAACAACCTTTAAAACAAAGTTTTTCGTATAAATGCTTTATATGCATTTAAAAAAAAATGATTTTATCTTTATATTCTATTGCCCCCACCCACTTTAACAGCGCAGATTTATTTCACAAACTATTTCAGAAAGACCAAAGAAAATATGACGCACTTGCCATTCAAAAGGAATCTTGTTTAACGCAGTTCTTTAGAATCTTATTTCCTGAAACCAGTCTCATCATATTTCCAACATCTCCCCCCCTGGAAAAAAAAAAAAAAAACAAGAAAAACTTATGTTTGGGGGGTTGGGGATGAAAATTTGAAAGGATATGGTGTCGTCGGCGCCAGGTCTCAGCTCGAAGTTGCCGGGAAGTGGGTCAGTTAGCTGTCAACCAAAGAAAATATGACGCACTTGCCATTCAAAAGGAATCTTTTTTAACGCAGTTCTTTAAAATCTTATTTCCTGAAACCAGTCTCATCATATTTCCAACATCTCCCCCCCTGGAAAAAAAAAAAAAACAAGAAAAACTTATGTTTGGGGGGTTGGGGATGAAAATTTGAAAGGATATGGTGTCGTCGGCGCCAGGTCTCAGCTCGAAGTTGCCGGGAAGTGGGTCAGTTAGCTGTCCGAAGATTTTGCCACACACCCAGCGAGAGAGAAAGACACGAACAAAGGCGAAGTGATTCTAAAGGATTTTTTTTTAAAAACACCTCGCATGGTGTAAGACACCGTATTAAATCCACCCACAACACTCATATTTCTGGTGAAAGTGATGAAATTAGATCTTAATGGCGCACTAGTGGCAACAAAAAAAGACCCCCCCCCCTTTTCCCCCCGGGGCGTTCGAAGCGTAGGTATCCTGTAATGACCAACACGGTGGGTGTCAAAGTTTATTTGTTGGGGAACCTGAAGTGATGGAATCAACAGGTCATTTAGCAATACAGTTTGGAAACACTCAAGTACAGATGTGTACTCCGTGAAATATCAAGAAACAGAAAGAAACAAATAATGGTTTAGATCAGAGATTCCCAAAGTGGTCTATATCGACCCCCAAGGGGATCGACGACAACGTGCAAGGGGTCCATTTCAGCGAAAAAGAAATTGAGGGGTCAACGATAGTGGATCTCATGTAAGCAGGTCGTGACTTCTATTTTGGCATTCCATGAAGGCTGCGGCTATTCGGACCCGGGTCCCATTAGACCAAATGCTATTCGGATGTCATTTGTGGTTGTTTATTTTAGTTTAACTGAAGAATTAAGTTTACAAACATATAGACCATTCAATTATCTATCATTTGATACCAAATATTGTCTTACAAACTAACAATAGTTTTTTTTTTTTTTACTTTTAATCCCAACCTCTCACTTCTCGGACCCGGGTCCGAATAGCCACTTCGTACCATGGATGGAATAATTCACATATACAAATAGTACCTATTTACTTATATAATATTAACTTATAATATAAAGACATATATCTTCCTACATAAATTATAGAACTACCTATGAAGTAGACATTTTAAAAACATTCATGAAACGTGATGAAGAATCCTATTAAAATGTTAAGTTATTAGGTCTAGTTTCTGATATATGAAAATTGTTTAAGAATTATTATAAACTAGCAGTTTCCCGCAGCTCCGCGTGTACTGGTTTTATTTTTTGTAAAAAAGAAAGTATCTTTCCGCAGTAAATTGTAGCCTGTGTCAACTCTTAAGCTGGCCACACCTCCAACTTGATCTGCGCACAAGATTGGTTGCTTGGTTTTTACGTGAAGTTTCTGGATGCTTAATTAAGGTCAAATTTTAAAAGGGAATTTAATGAAGTGTAAAACAGTCATTGCCTATTTAACAGATTTGTTTATTCAATTTGTTATGGTTACCTTGCAGTTACAATCCGACAGTCTAAATCGGATGAAAACAAAGTCCACAATGTCAGCGTTTCTTGTCAGAATTAATCTAATGAAGCAAAACATTGGGCGGTGCGAAATTTCCCAGTTCCCCAAATTGGCACAGACAAACTGACAGGAAGACGACACTTCATTCCACCTTACGTTCAACATTTACCTGCTCTCTGTTCAGATTTGGAAACTAGGTTTGAGGATGTTTTGACTACGGTTATACCACAGTGGATAATCAATCCATATGGATGGTGACATTGAAGAAACATGTAATATGACAAGAGGAACTGATCGGAATGAGCACTGACGAAGAACTTAAAGGTACAGTTCAGAAACGGATAGGTACAGTTCAGAAACGGATAGGTACAGTTCACAAACGGATAGGTACAGTTCACAAACGGATAGGTACAGTTCACAAACGGATAGGTACAGTTCACAAACGGATAGGTACAGTTTAGAAACGGATAGGTACAGTTCACAAACGGATAGGTACAGTTCACAAACGGATAGGTACAGTTCACAAACGGATAGGTACAGTTCACAAACGGATAGGTACAGTTCACAAACGGATAGGTACAGTTCACAAACGGATAGGTACAGTTTAGAAACGGATAGGTACAGTTTAGAAACGGCTATCAGCAATTCTGGCTTCAAAATGACATACATGTCACCTACACTGTATTATGGAATGTCGTGAGAACGTTTTTAATAGCTTCTCCATCCTCATCCCTTATAGTGGTAAGGGGTTTCAGCGAGGTTACCGATCTCCTAACAAGAAACAAACTGGACATCATTAAACGAGGAGATGTGCGATTAAACCGAACTAAATTGACGCCGAATGTTGAACATTTATTATTAAAGCGTCAGGTTCATCCCTCACACTAAAAGCATTTATTTTTTTGCTTCGTTATTTTATGTCACAGAAAGTACATTTTAATTTGGTTCGTTTTAATTGGAATTTAATTCATAAATGTATAAAACTTAACATGTTTTTAAAAAAAAAGTTTTCACGCTACACTTCACAACCGTTATAAATTGAAATCTTTCAAAGTGAGGAGCACTATACCGGCTGTCAAAGATACATTTGGAGTTAAGGAATTTGAAAAAAAAAAAAATCAATATCAGGTAAGGAGGGGGGGGGTCTACCCAAAACCAAAAAAAAAACAACAACATGGCAAGTGATTTACGAGACGAAAAAGTTTGGAAACCTCTGTTTTAAATAAACATTTAAATTAAATTAACTTCAAAAAAAAAAGTTTTCACGCTACACTTCCCAACCGTTATAAATTGAAATCTTTCAAAGTGAGGAGCACTATACCGGCTGTAAAAGATACATTTGGAGTTAAGGAATTTGAAAAAAAAAAAAATCAATATCAGGTAAGGAGGGGGGGGGTCTACCCAAAACCAAAAAAACAACAACAACATGGCAAGTGATCTACGAGACGAAAAAGTTTGGAAACCTCTGGTTTAAATAAACATTTAAATTACATTAACTTCAGCTTGCGCCTCGCGTATCTACAGACTTATATGAAGTTTTATAAAGACAAGCTTATTACAACTTTTAAAACAAACAATGTTTTGGGAGTATGGCTTTAGGAACAATACTTATGAAAAATGACGTAAGAACATTTCTCTAGGAACATGACTTTAAACAAAAAACCAACCAAAAATTCTTCTTGGAAATCTTAATATTATTTTAGGAACATGTGTTAAGGAACCTTCTTTTTTTGAACACAAAAAAAAAAAAAATAGAATTGACCTGATCAAGTCATTCCTATGCAGTGGTGTTAAATATCTCGACGACTGTGGGTCCCGATGCCCCCCCCTCCCCCGGGCACCCATAAAAAGACGAAACCAAGTAAATATTTTGAAGTTAAATATTTCAGCATTATGTTTTAGGTCTAATCTTTCTAATATTTTTTCATTGGGTGCAGCGTGTCGCTGACGACAAGTTAGACAGTAGCAAGAGTTTATAAACAAATATCAATTTTCGAACAAAAATATGATTAGAATATTTAGGAAGAGATTTCATCATTGATGGCTCACTAAATCTCAAAATAGGATGAGTGGTTCACGTCATGAAATGACGTTTTAATGAGAGAACCATTTGAACAATATGACGTTTAATAAGGGCACATTTGGTTGCTGGCGCCCAATACTACAGCCTAAAGCCAAGCGCGGTTGTCCATACAGCAGATTTTAATTAAAAATACAACTCAACTAGAGATGGAAACAATTCAATCATAAGTCTCTTATTTTCATGAAATATTTCACCGGTACTTAGCTATTTATTTTAAATATTGTAACATCGAGATGGGATTACATTTACTTCGTGTGCCGCTTCTCGCGATAAGCATTGGCGCACTTTTATTGCCGACATTTATTGCCGACATTTATTGCCGACATTTATTGTGGACATTTATTGTGGACATTTATTGTGGACATTTATTGCCGACATTTATTGCCGACATTTATTGCCGACATTTATTGCCGACATTTATTGCGGACATTTATTGCGGACATTTATTGTGGACATTTATTGCGCACATTTATGCGCACATTTATTGCGCACATTTATTGCGGACATTTATTTAATGTGGACTGTGGAGATTTATTGGCGGACATGCTATCAAAGCTTCGCAAAGAAACAGTTGAAAATTCTACCGAAAAAATAATATTAAAAAAAAACAACAACTAAACGCAATTTAGGTTTGAGAGTATTGTCTAAATCTCACTCCTTCAATCCGTTGTTGTAACACTGAAACCAAAAAATATTGATAAAAATGTTCATGAACAAAATATTGATAAAAATTAACAAAGTCCAAGACAAGCCAGCATTTATAAAATTAACTTGAATTAAAAAAAAAAAGCAACTAAAAAATGTCCCCCCACCTTGTACATTTGTCTAAGCCCGTGTCGTTAGATCCATGGGCGTCACTAGGCGGGGCTCGGACCGCCTCGGTGGTCAGCACAAGATGCTAGACAGCTCACCCGACCGATCTCTTAGTGCATGACCAGTTAGCGAAGGGTCAGATTTGTGCAGTCAAAGTCACCGTCAGAAACCAAAACATTGAATGAGATTTTTAAGTCAAGCTGCGACCTTTGACTGGAACCCTCCAAAAGATATACAGAACACCGCTGTAGGGAGCCGACACTGATTTAGAAATGGAAAACAGAAGATGTTTGACATGTCAGCCGCCTGTGAGACGGTACAGAAACTCTCCAAAAACCTTTCTTGCAGCTCAATACGTGTTTTCGTCAATATTTTTGTAGCACCTGACGCTTGATTGCAGTGAGGTTTGTTGTCTCCAGAATGTCTGACAATTGTCTGTCATGATATTACGGACGTTGGAATATAATCAACATAACATGCACTGAAGGTGATTCAACCAAAATGGCTGACTTTGATGATGGCATTGATATATTTGCAGCTTTATAATGAAGTCCAGGAATGTTCTATGAATTAGGATTGGATTGATCTCTTTAATTTATATTGTACACTTCTGTCGAAATATGTTATGTTATAACATACAAGAAAATACTGTACAAACAAGACATCCAGTGAGTTCGCATTTGGGCTGTTATAGTGTACTAATCAAGGTTGTGGATTTGAGCTTGAAGCTCTGGAGCGGGATCTTTTTGCCCGGAGCTCAAGCTTTTGAAAATTCTTATGCCCCAAGCTAAAAGAAATAACTAAATTATGAGAACGATACGCATTCAAGGATAGCAGTGAGGGAATCTGGTTACACACCAGAGCTGATGGAGGACTTTTCAACACTGCCCGCCTCCGAGCCAAGTCCAAAACGACAGATGTCCTAATTCGCGAGCTACTATTTGCGGATGATGTGGCACTAACAGCACACACAGAAATTGGTTTGCAACAACTCGTGTCAAGCTTCTCCAATGCCTGCAAAGAATTTGGTCTGCAAATCAGCTTGAAAAAGACAAACATCATGGCCCAAGACACTCGACCTCCACCTAACATAAAAATCGATAATGAAAACTTGGAGGTTGTGGACAGCTTCACCTACTTGGGGTCCAAGGTCTCCAATACACTGTCCATTGAAGAAGAAATTAACAGCAGAATCGGCAAGGCAGCTGCCACAATGGCTAAACTAAATAAACGGGTCTGGCAAAACACCAAGCTAACGGAGAAAACCAAACTGTGCGTCTATCGAGCTTGTGTCATCAGTACACTACTATACGGGAGCGAGACATGGACCACTTATACATCCCAAGAGCGCAAGCTTAATAGCTTCCATATGAGATGCCTGCGTCGCATCCTTGGTATTAAATGGCAAGAAAAAGTGACTAATAGTGAGGTCCTAATGCGTGCGAATACCCAAAGCATGTTCACAA